>OMLI01011866.1:261-12675 GCA_900302605.1 Rondeletia loricata
GCGAGGCAACAGCGCTGAAAGAGCGCTCACCCATGGTGCGGAGTCTGGTCCTAGGAATCTGGAGTTGGTGGGTGGCCTTGGACCTGAGACTGCGGGTGGAGGTTTGGGGATGTAGCATGTCCTTCAGATACGTGGGGGCATGTGAGTGAATGCATTTGAATTGTCTCTATTATGAAAATGTGACTTTATTGTTTGTGTCAACAGGCCTGTAGCTCAAGGGGACAGGAGGGGAGGGGTGGGGGTAGGGGGGCTGTGCCAGAGACTTGTGTAGGAGGAGATAAGTTATATTGACGCTGTTGTAATTCCTACTGGTTGCTTATAGAGGTAGAAAAAGGTCATAGATTACTTAATGCACCTTTAACTCTACCTTGTTCTCCATTTGCTATTCCTTGTTCCTTCTTTCTCATACTACTTCTGTCCACTTCTAGTCTTCCTCCTTTCCTGGTGGATCCTTCTTTATCTCATCCAGCCACCAACAGTCAGTTTGACTGATATGACTGATTTATGCTGAATAACGATTGAAGTCAAGAACTGATTTCATGGAAAGCAATGTGATCACGATAACTGAAGATCTGGTTTCTCTTTTACTTTGAAGTAAAAAAATGACTCCATGGAAAATAATATCATGATAACTGAAGGTCTAGTTTGCATTTAGCTTCTATTGCTAGAGGGCACTGTGAGTAGTTTTCACATTGTCAGGCCTCCAGTTTGGACCAGATTACAACTCAGTGTGAATACATTTTATTGTATACGGCTGTTGAATCATTCCCTACACATGAGTTTTACATACCCAAACTCCATATTGATATCAGTTTCATGCTATCAGCCCTTTTGAATGTTGTTGGGGACTAATACAAACCAAATAGCAAGAAATTATTAAGGAATCATAATTGTTCCCTTCTCTTGATGAGTGAATTAGTTCTTTGTCTGATTTTGTGGGGTTAGATAACCATAAATGCTGATGGTGAACACTTTGCAGATAACCTGAAAATAGGAGAGGAGGCCTCAAGGATAAAGAAACAAACTTGAGATCAAAGGTTTGATAGTTCAAATGCCCCCTCACTGAAAATCATGGTTGGGGCAGTAAATGAGAGTCAGTAAAGGCTTTATTTACCCTTGAGCAAAACACTTATGCCCCAACTTGGCTAGCAGTACAAAACTCTACCTGCACTGATCACAGCTGGGTCATAGGTTGCCCAAACAGCTGCAAGATGTCACTGCAATTCATATGCATTTACTTGCATCTTGACCCATTCAAAATCTTGGATGAAATCTTGACCACATACTGTGCGGCAAGAAGTGGCTGCGTCTTGGTTTTGAATCGGTTTGGACTTCAGATGCTATGTCATAGGATCATAGGATGCTTCCCTCATCTCACATCTCCCTCCCAGACCTTTGCTGTGAATAAAAATGGGCCCTTAGATAAATAAAGACAGGAAACAGAGATGAGGGAACGGTGCAGAGATGTAACACAGGTCAGTCACAGTGAGAGCTGCATTCTTCTCCTAACTCCTTTCAGGTTGACAATACCAGCGCTATAGTAAACATTTCTCTGTTTGCCTACATGTTTTTGTGGCGATTGCTTCCAAATGAATCTTTCCAAGAATGAACAAAAAGAAAGTCCTTTCCAAGAAAGAGCAGAATGATCACCGAGCCCTGATATTAATTTTGTTGTACTATTTACTCTTTGTCATTGTACACAATGGACACAAATGTCCAGGTTTGGAAGTAGACCTCAGGGTTTGTGCAGAGTTAATTTTTATGACACCAAATCAAACAGTATGGATTGCCGTTACCATGAACTGTGGCAGAGAGATGATTTTGTGTCAAATTACCTCCACTTTTAGTTCCTATTTACCCAATGCAAGAATTTGCCACCTTTCCTAAGGGGAACACAAAAGACATAATGTATCTGGCCATATACACTGAAAAGGAACTGCTAAGAGGCAGCACTGAAACACCCTACTCCAGCTCCGACAATAGGAATTAATCTATTTTTTCCTTAGAATATACTGGCTAAAAGCTTGCTTCGTTGCAGTCAAAGTGACTACTCTCTATCAGGCTTTATTTGATGTCTGTAGTCCCTTCTGCTGGCTGTTTTTTCCCTCTCTTCCTCCTTGATAAACTATTAGTTTGAGAATCAGTGTCTATAACTACACATTCCATCTGCCTTTCTTTCTGTTATATAGTGGTATATATTTGCACTCACTCTGCCTTAATGGTTGCAGACACTGACGTGATAAGCCTTGATTTAAAAAATATCCAAAAATATCCATACAGTATGACTGCTGTTGTACTGTATCTACAAAATCAACTATTCAGTTACTAGGTGCTTAAAAGCAACACATTTATTTACCATCAATCCATATATACTGCCATAAGAATAGGGTTGGAGCATGACACATTCCCTTTTTGAGCAGAATGTAGACCTTGTGGTAGCATTTCAGCAATATAGTACAGATAAATTCACTATCCCTGAAAGTGTCAGCATGGGTTTATCGCTCATTTACATTTAAATCAGACCCAAAATATTTGGGGAGGTTTTACCAGAGGAAGACAGACAAATTGAACTCTGCATTCATTTCCTTGTGCCCAATGATTGTAATTGTGCCTGCCAAATATTGCCAAGGCCAGTAAGAGAGAGAGGGAAAGTTCAGTGTGATTCCTTAACTCCCCAACATTTTGAATTATTAAAAAGCAATGATAGAGGGTGCCAGCAATTTGCAACCAGTCAAATCAGAACGTAGTCCTGATGCTTGACATTTTTGTGTTGATGTCTGATCAAAGGGAAGATGAAGGGGCCGTGGCTTTGTAATAGTGACCTCCGGAGAGTGCTAGCCTGATGCTACGCCAGCCCTGATTTATCTCACTATGTAATTTCATACATACATCTCTCATCAATCGTAGATTATTATCAAAAGTGTGTGATTCCATGTTATGTATTGTTGATTGCATTTCAGGAAAAGATGCGCTCTGAAGGGCATCATCAAAAGATGGAATTACTGCAATCTGCTCCCACCAGGATGCCATTAATAAATGCCTCTTTTATGGCTTGCCTTTTCTATTTCTTTTTTTCTTCTCCAGGCACTTTTCCTCCTTGAGATGCAGAATTGGCATCCATCTCCTTCCCATAGGCTTCATTAGTGTTTTACTTAGTGATGGTCTCCCTAATTGACACATATGGCTGTCTTGATGATAGAACTTTTAGAAATGGAATGACCATAATGGCAGTTTAGTATGGATGCCTCATATAGAACTGATCAAATTGCATTGAATTTGAAAGAAAAATGCCACATAAGAATACACATATAAGAATAAGTGCAAATCGCTGCACAGAAATGCAAGATTCAAATACATGCGTCCTATCAAAAACTGTGATTGCATCTACAAGGAGAGATATTCTGTGCCTTTTTCTTCGTCTCCTTGTGCTTCTCTAATGAGATGTCTGTTATTTCACACCTTATCATTGCTTTTGCTTGCGTCTCGCCACTACGGCTGATTGCAGGGCAGAAGGAACAAGGAAATCAGAAGAACATCTCATCTGGCCTGTCTGACGCTCCACTATCTTATTTATTTGCTGTTTTCCACTGGCTTAGTACAGAACACTCTTGTGACTATACAGATTAAAAAAATTAAAGCACTATAAAATGTGAGTACTATCACATTTTGTTGGATTCATCTCATTTTTAAGGGAATATGTACCTTGAGTATGCCATAAGTTGCACATTCATATGTCATTTCTGTGGCAGCACTATGTAATCTTGTATAAAGGTATGGTGTATTCATCCTCTTGAGTAAACCTATGTGTTATTGTCATGGCTGTGTTGTTGTATTGCTCATACTACTAGCTAGTGTTGGGCAAATTGTCACTGTGAAATTATTCTATTTTTGGAAAGTTTAGCCTTACTGCTTGTTTGACCTTAAAGCTTGCATGTCCACCCAGTTTTCACCAGATTATTTGTGTAAATTAGTCCAACCATCCATGCATTTTCACATCACTTATGTGTAAATTCAGTGTGTATAAAAAAAAAATATATATAAATAAATAATAATAATACAATTTGAATTTACAATTATGACTATTCAAATAAAATAAAAAGGTGCTGCATGTAGCATTTTAACATCAATAAACGCGTGACCACATACATTTTTAGACATTAGTAAAATTACTGTAAACAGACGATTGGCAGCCTCTACCGGCCTGTACACTGCATTTTACATTATGTACCACCAGATTTGGTGGGAGATCTGCTGAACTGCTTTACGGCACAAAAGGATATTGCTTTACGACACAAAACAAGAGCCGTTTTACTTTGCAAGTAATCTGAAGCAGGAAGCAAAAGCAAGAGTTTATGGGAAAAGTGGTCTTAACTTTGAGAAACACAAAATGCTACACTTTAACAGATTTTTGAGGTGCCTTGGATCTCTCTTTTTTCCACATGATACTCTTAAATGTATTCAACATTGAAACTCATTGTGATCACTTATCTTTCCTTTTTCCCCCTCATCTATACCTCTTTCTCTCTGTCGCTCCACCCTCCAGTTGAACCGTCAGAATCGCTCTCTGAAGAGGAAGAGCATGCTGTTGCTCTCCCACCTCGGCCCAGAGACAATTGCTGAGATCAACCTTGAGGATGAAGAGGGGGAGGAGGATGGTGAGGATCCACATGATGAGGATCTACATGCAGCCAACAAGGTCTGCCTCTCAACCCAGTGTCTGGCCACCATCTCAGGTACAAGGTGTTAAAATCTTGTTAACCCTTCCTTTTACAGTCACCAAAAGTGGTAAGAATAGGAAGTTACCAAATAATTACAGCTGTAACAGAGTAGGTAAACACTTACAAACAGCTGAATTACTTCACAAATTACTCATTAGTTCAATTAACTATATTGGAGTTGTCACAAGTTTATGATGATAACATCTTACTTCTTTGCTTCAGTAAAAGTGAAAAGACCTTGGTGGAGTAGTACTCTGGTAAAAGTAAGCATCCTTTCTTCAAAATTATTTTAATTAAAGATAATGCGTTACTTGATGCTAAATGTACCTATGTATCATAAGTAAAAGTACATGTTCAACAGAATATCTAAAAGATGGTTGGCTCAAAGTATTAAAGAATTGAGTGTAAAAAGATTGTAGCAGTATATTAACTGATAATCTGTGATCTGATGTTAACTTGATAACTAGTAACCACAGATGTTAGATGAGTGTAATGGTGTAAAAAGTAGGATATTTCCTTTTCATTGTAGTGGAGTAAAAGTATAAAGTTCCCTAAAATGGAAATAGTCAAACAAAGTACCTAAAACTGTCTGAAGTACAGTACATGGGTAAACCACCGTATTTAACATCCAGCTGTCACTGGGAAATGTTATATTCAGTTCCTTTAGTTTCCTAGTAATGATGACTTGGGTGATAATGGTACGATGCCTTTCCCATCAAGTTGTTCAAGGCTCTTTGCTTCAAAAGGGAGGGATAATAATGTAATTCGCCAATGATAAACTGATGCAGAAAATTATTGAATCTAGAAATAGGCTGCGTCTTGACTTGCTCAAAGATTGTAGATCTGGGCTTATTATGTTTCAGATTCATAATTGTACATTAATGGACAGCTAGTCAAGGCGCTTACTGCTACCTGTTGCTTCACTAGCCATTAGGAAACACATGGGATACTTTCACCTATATGTATTTACTTTAAAATTACCATGTATAGGATTTTCACTAAATATATCATAATCAAGTGAATTGTCAAAGCACGTTTGTAGTATATTCTGAGCTGGGCAATTCACAAGCAAAGTCCAAAGAGGGCCCTGCCACTCACAAATTGCCATCATAGAATTTGTTCATCTGTTAAAAACAATTTTAACCAGCATTTTCACTTAACGTGGGAAGCTTATCCATAAAAATACTTGTCCTACTAGGGCACCCCATCCCTCCGCAAAAAGAATTTTTGGTGTCAGCGACCTTTTTTTATGCTTAAGAACCCTCCTAAATGTCTCAGCATGGTCCTGCTGTGAGCTGCTTTGTATTAACAGATTTAATTTCTCTATAACTTTACAAGATTTCAGAACAGAAGTGTTTCTCTAATTTCCTGGGCACAGATATTTCCTAATTGTACGAAATTAACACATGAAGCAGATCATTGAGTCTACTTCTTTTAACAACGATAATAGAGTGGTCTTTTGATGTTGCTGTTGTTTTTTTATCTGTTTTATCTGTTTAAATTTTTATCTGTTTAAATAGAAATATGTCGATGTTTTTAAGTATACTGTGTGGTGCTAGGTGCTTCATCACCAAGGTCCTCAGAGTAACATACATGTATGCTGTGTACATACATACAGGCACTGGTTTTCAGTCAGCCTGATATTCCTATTTCCTCTAGAATAAAGTCTCAACATTTAGAGTGCCTTCACACCAAGCATGTTCGGAGCAGTTTATTTGAACTCTGGAGCATTTCCTCCTTTAGTTCAGTTAGTTTGGCCAGGTGAGAACAATGCCATTCAAACTCAGGAGGCACCAAATAACCGCACTGAGACGCCTGAAAATGCGAGTCTCAGTCCTCTGGCAAGAGAACTGCGGTGCGGTTCATTAGGAGTGAGAACATATTCGAAGCAACTACAAGAAACAACCCCAAAACACAAGGGTTTATAGGCACAAAGAGACAGATGTTGACATCTGATAGCCAGCAGTTATTCATGCTTGGACAGCCTAGCATAACAAAATGAAGCAAGTGCAAACTGCAGTTTGGACTGGATATTCAGCTATTTCTTCATGTGTTTCTAAGTCTTAAGGAAGTTTTAGAAAGTCAATTACGGCAAAGAGCACAGACAAGCAGTGGCGAGGTGTCAGAGGGGTCAAAGGGAGGCAGCACCTCCTCAGTTTTTTGACCCACTGATGTAAATAAATAAATCTTATAAATGCATATAAAATAAATGTACTTTTGTCTCTGCAAAATAAATAAATTTACTGAAATATGCTGATGCGTTGGAAATATCCACTGAAAATGTCGGCAGCTGTGTGGTTTAACGTTAAAAATATCATTATCAAGCAGCGATCCACGAACAACTGTATTTCCCCTGCGGAGGAGGCTTCAATCAATCAACCAATCCAATCACCTACCCGAGGCGAGCCCCGTTCTTTTGGTGAAAGTAGAGTGTAAGCTAACGATAGCTAGCTAGTACCTACCTTGTGAAAATGGATGGAGGCGATCTGGATTACCTGTTGATTCAACAGGTAAGTCACGTATTGTTACGTGCAGGGTTTTCTTCATCCTTGTTGCATTATCATTTCACTGCAAGTCACGTTGTTTCGTGCAGCCCTCCTTTCCGTAAACTGATCAATGTGGAACGGTGCATGTGTGTGTGTGTGTGAGTGAAAAAAGAATATGGCTGATGTTGTGATTGTAATCGATAGTCGCTCCAATGTTAATTAACACCTGGTATTATCGAGCATTGGGTATTCCAATGTATTTGAGCTGGTAACCAGTAACCACACAGCACAGCACCAGTCAGAGCTCTGACTAAAGCACCTAGTTATCTTTTCTCTCTGCCTCATCAGGATCATCTGATGCTCTTTGTAGCTCAAAAAACAGTATTTGCGCTCAAATTAGTGCAATTTTTTTTTCAGTTTGTGCACTCGCATATTTGGTGCCTCCCTTATTATAAACCTCACCAGCCGCCACTGCAGACAAGTCCATCATGCTTATCTTTAGTTACAGGAACTGGAATCAGATGTGTTTTCTTTGTTTCAGAGCTGCGAAATAAGTTGGAATTGACACTGCAGGAGAAAAAGCAAGCAGTCATTGATCTTGAGGCAATACGAGACCAACTAAGGGAAACCAGGGAAGACGTGAGTATAAACATAATTTGGGGGTCTATTTTGCACTGTCACTTTGATCTAATCCCAAATACCATAAATCTTTGTCGAGTGACTGTTATGGCCCCAAATTGTCTTTAGCTGAAAACAATAGGAAGGTGGGAAATTAACACCAGCCACATTCTGGTAATTTTTGACTGTGGCTGTTAAATTTAACATTTCTACCAGCCACTTTGACAGATAATCAACCATCCTTTAGTGGTTGTAAAACTCCTGGTGTATTTTAGAGTCCTGCATCCCTGTGGCTAGACAACAACAAAAAAGTTAGTTCCCTGGGATGGATGACACAAAGGCTTAGGCTGCATATCAGATGTTTTTTAGAACCAAATTTAAGTTACTGGTAAGAACATTCTTCCTTGATGCAGAAATTCATTGTTGCTTTGGGTCAGTCATCTCAGGGACACAGAATTACATGAAATCTGGCTTATGAGTTACACTATAGTATTCACAAAGATAACAATGAATGTTACCGTAAATATCTTCCATGCCTCCATTTTGAAAGATAGTGATTCCTGTAAAATACAGCTCATGCAAGGTAACAAATCACATATCAATTAGAACAAGCACGCTCTATTTTTTCTCTTTTTAAAAGTTTTTCTACTCTCTTCCTCCCTTTATTTGCAGCTGCTGAAAGAGAAACACGATAACACTGTTTTGATTGCTGAGACGGTGCGACAAAAGAAGCTCTTGGGGAAATATAACAGAGGTCAGCGGGTGTCTTCTTCTTCGCAGGAATGTTTTCACATCCAACTGTGCACTCATCCTTAAGTGACAAGGATGATATCAATGTGGCCCCTATCTTGCAAAGCAATTAAGAACTCCCACTCTCAGGTGCTCTCAGTGAAGTAACCTTGAATGGTGTTGCACTTTGCAGAGGGAAGTCAAGTGAAGTCTGGGCCCACCCCACAATGCAGCTAGTTATCCTAAATGTCAGGAAGCATATTTCTCTCAGATAGCAAAAATAGCAAAATTCTTTGGTTTTAGTCACAAGCTGACAGGTCAATAGTCTGGATGATTGGTTTTCAGGGTTTGATTTAAAAATGTGATTCAAGTCTTGTATGGCCAAGCTAGTTGTAAATGTGACATCCACTCTTGGGACTGATATAACTGCAATCTAATGTAATCTGCGATGCTTTTCAATACAGATGGTTACAAAACCAAGGTTAGTTAGTATTTTTCACACTGCAGCATTCTAGTTTCTGTAAATAGTTATGTATACAAATCATACAGTCATATTTTTTCTAAACCCTACTGTAATCACAATTACTTTTCATTTCACGCTATTCTTTTGTGGTTTAGTTAGTCAATCACAGCCCTTTTCCTGTTTGTCATGTTCTTCTTTGAGGTTAAGTTATTTAATGAAGGTTAAAACACAAGTAACTTAAACCAAAACTTAAGTTAATGGTGGAGGCGTTATGTGGAGCATTTTAACATCAATAAATAATTACCACATTAATTTTGAGAGAAATAGGCCTTTTGTGTACATAGAAAAAGTCTTAGATCTTTGATTTCAGCTCATGAAAAATTGGAGCAAAAACAAAAGTGTTGCGTTAATATTTTTGTTCAGTATAATTTGACAATTATATATTGATGGTGAAAAATGATAGAAGTAGCACTTTTACAGTAAAAGGCCTAATTGATCCAATCCTTGCTGGAATGCAAATGGTAAAGAAGATGGAGAGAATGCACAAAATGTGAAGATAAATATATAATTGTGAAACCTGTTATCTCTCTTTCCAGTGTCGCAGTTTGCTGTGGAGGAATACGAGGCCTTACAGGAGAACTTGAACCTGGAGAGGGACCTGAGGGCAGAGGCAGAAAACTTTGCCAGAGAGGTGAACTTTCTACATGATCCCTCCCTTTGTTTGTCTGTCTGTCTTTCTGTGTACCGATTACAGGCTCATCAGGATTGGAGGGATATTTGCGCTGGCTCAATGCAACATCTAAACTGTAATTGATATACTACTTTACTAATCTCATTCCACACAACCTGATGATCATCATCAACTTGTTGACTTGTCATTATAGGTTAGACACCAATATGACACTAATGCTATTTCCAGGACTGTGAACACAGACATTATCACATCCTCAGTCCACCTGACAGCGTTCACCTCATGAAATAACATTGCATTGTTTGATACAGCTGTTGAACAGGGAAAGGACACAATGGGATGTTGAAATATTGGGCCAAAGCCCATTTGAAATATGAAACAGGCATGTGTATGCATTTCACGGTGTCCCTGTTAGTCATATTTGCAGTTGATTCATTTTTAATTACATTTATCAACAGGGACATTCAAGCAGATGTGCTAAATTAATGGCTTATGCTATAGTTTCACATTGTCACATACCTGTATTTTAGTCATTGTGCCCATTCAGCCATTAGGTAATCTGAAATTCTGATAAATTCAGTTCTTTGATCTCTCAGGTACACAGTAAGTGAATAGGCTCTACATTAGATTGTCCAGATTGATACCATTGTTCTAAACAGTGTTTAGAAACACTCTACACATTATGGTTTGACACCAGACGAAGCCATTTGTATTCCTACCTGCTGCTCAGTGAACCACCTCCTGCCTGAAAAAGGTTGTTTCACAGCTCTGATCAGACATTTTGAATAAGCTTATGGCATGCTAATGAGTCAATTTCCATAAAAGTAATGGTCAATTCATTCAATTTCACCATTGTTTTATAACCCGTGGCCTTTGAGAAAATCACAACACCATTCAGTAGTCTATTATGTATGTTTTCAGTAGTATGCTGCATTCTGAGCTGTCTCTAAGATGCAGGAAGTATGTTTTTGTGCTTCTTAGTAGCTCGGTTTTCATTCTGTTTCACCTCCTTCTAACTTCTGAAGTGCTGTGTCTTCCAGCTGCTGGAGTTATACTCTGTTGTGCTTCACAGTTTCTGGATTCAGACTGTATTACGCCTCCCAGTAGCTGGAGTTGTATCCTCTTGTGTACCTGAAGATATTTTATCCTGACTTGTGGGCCTTCTTCCAGATGCTGGGGTTATCTTCTAACTTTGTTTGCCTTCCTCAATATGCTGGAATGTCGCTGTAACCTGTGTGCCTTCCTTCAGATGCTGGTAGAGCAGAAGAAGCTGAACAGACAGAGTCAGATCCTGATCCAGAGCTCCTCGCCCAGCCAGGCCCTGCAGGAAGCCCTCAGCCAGGTTACCAGACTCACCCAGGACCTGGAGACACAGAGGCTGGAGCACCAGCACCAGGTCTATCCATACAACTGTTATATGAACTAGACACAATGTGGGGTGCGATCACATCTACAGTTTGCTTTATTTGGTCCGAACCATAGTGGAAAAGTTTACTTTGTTGCATTTTCGCATTTGGTTCACACTTACGGTAACTAAGCATGATGTATGCGCTCTTTGCTGTAATTTACCTTCTCTGGTGTTCATACCAGTTAAGAACATGTAAAGCCGAATATGAGCATTAGTCCAGACTGCAGTTTTCCCTCGGTTCATTTTGTTATGCAAGGCTTTCCAAACATGAGGAACTGCTGGCCATCAGATGTCAACATCTGTCTCCTTATACCCATAGACCATTGCATTTTGGGGTCGTTTCTTGTAGTTGGGTTGGAATACAGTTCTTAGTCCGCAGTTTGCTTGGAAGAGGACCGAGATCTGTGCAATTATTTGGTGCCACCCAAGTTCAAATGGCATTGTTCTCACCTGGCCAATTGAATCAAACTAAATGAGTAAAGCTCCAGAGTTCAATTAAACCACTCCAAACATGCTTTGTGTGAATGCATCTTAAGTTTCCTGATCCCACAAGTTTTCTATGGAGGAAAAATAGCCACCATGGCCACAAGAGTCATCAACATCATTGGGAATTTGATCAGCAGAATGAACAAGAAGTAATGCATCACTAGCCTCCTGCTTGTTTCACATCTGTGGTTCATTCTGCAGTTCATGCCAAAGAAAATGTATCTTGGGGTCATAGGGCAGACATTTCTGTAAAAAATTTTACACAGAATAATAGCAGTACTATTGGAGTCCAATCACATACTGGGCCTAAACACAACAATAAACCTAATTCAGGTTTGAAGTCTTACGCCGGGAACCCACCAGAGGCGTCAAGCGTCAGTCGCGTCAAGCGTCACGCCAAGTGACGTCCGTCCGTTCCCACAGAGAGCGTCAAAACAGGGAAGTCCGTGAGCGGTACAGACGCACAATTCTTTCCGAGAACTTCAATAAAATGGATATTGTACATACTTGCCAGGTTAATTAAAAGTAATGCATGCATATCCATCAATATATTATCCCATGGGAAATTACAAACAATCAAACAAATCACTGGTTGGCAGAAAATGATGTTGTTTTCACCGTATACCTGTATTTAAATCAGTTGAGAGGACTTATTTCTCAATATTTATGTTGTTGGCTACTTTTAATTTGTGTTTCAGTGAGAGTTGTAGACAGGAGGAGGGCGATTGCTCTTTTTCTGTTGCTCCAGAGGCTCCGGAGGCGCCGGAGGAGAATGTGGGTACGCCCAATAATCACGAGGAGACGAGAGCAGGGTG
>OMLI01011867.1:1170-16725 GCA_900302605.1 Rondeletia loricata
CCTCACTACCACAGCTGTTTCAGTGCTTACCCAGCCACCTTCTCCATCCTCCTCCCACATGACCTCTCTCCCCTTTCCTTACCAGCTCCACCTCTCCCTTATTTTCCTCATCTTCCCCCTTCTATTTTCCTCTTCTCCTCATCTTCTTGCCCCCTCTCCTCTTCCTCTCCTCCTCCTCCTCCCTCTCCCTTTTCCTCTTATCTGTCTGTCCATTCCAATCAGGTCCTCTACCAGCCAGTGGTTAAGAAACTGACAGTCTGCCGGATGCTTGCATGGCTGATCAAGTGTTCTGGCCACCTGAATCTGCTTTACATTTACATTTACCACTACTTTGGTCCACACTCATTCATTTTAAAGCAGTCAGGGCAACCCAATCTCATCTAGCTTGCTAGTTTACTCTATTTTGGTAGGCAGTTTCTCATCTCACTCCATTCTGGTTGACATTCTCTCATCTAGATAGCCTATCAAGGCCCAGAAACCCGGACCTTTGCTTGGTTTAGGTCTGAAATTGGCTTTTTGGTTTGTAAATTGAGACAAAGTAGCAGCCTTGGGTTTGATCTGAATTTAGATGGATGAGGTTTGACTCAGACAAGGCAAAGGGGGTAGTTACAGGAATGGCATTTTAGTTTAGAATTTGCCTCATATCATCCCAGCCTGCTTTGGAACAAATGTTAGTTTTCTGCCACTTTCCACTCCCTTGGTAGGGTTTGTAGTAGCTAGTAGCTGTGTTTACCGACTGTGTATGGAATTGTTAATCTTTGTTTGTGTTTCTATTCCCAACACCTGTACATCTGTATGTTCTTCCACTGTGTGTATGTGTTTGTCAGACCCATATAGAACAACTACAAGGCTAATGTCATTGTTGCCTGCATGTTCTATTGTATGAGGCTAAATGCCGCAGATTAGAAAGGCAGAAGGCAGCTTATGAGTTATGCTCTGGGCTTATGACTGCCCAGGGATAAAAGGGGAACGAACACATGAAACTCAATCCCTTCATCAAAGAGGCGACAGGGAGTGGAGAAGCAGAGGGAGAGAGGGGGGAGGGCAGCACGGAGGACTGAGGTGTCAGCAGGTCTAATGCCATGGCATGCCAGGAAGGACAGCTGAGCGTCCAGCCTCTCTAAATGGTTAATCTTAAAACGCAGTGGACCCAGACCTGCATGGGTGCAATATACTGGTCTCTCATTATCAGCGATAGACTTAAATGAAACACGGGAATGGAGGTTGAAGTATCTGTAACACAGAAATGTATTAAAAGTCCAGGTATAAGTGATCCAAAAGAAGAAATGGGCTCGCTCAGGAATTCTAAAAATGTCCTGTTTCATAGAATTTGAAGTTGAAGTACTTAATAGTTGCATGTGTCAGCAAGGTAGTTCAAGCATTTCAACACAATCAACAGAATAAACATCACTCCATTTTCTGCTCAGTGTCTGTGTTGGGTAGACCGGTTGGTTCGGAAGATTGGGCTTCAAATGAAGCACACACACACCTACCCAGCATGCAGAGTTCTTCGTGCACTATGTCCTGCTGTCTTGAAGTGTTATATGACTGTGTTTATTGTATTTATTTGCATGGGGCTTAAATGGTCAATGACCACAAATATGTTTTTCCAGACAGTCAACCTCTTCACCCAGAAACACTGCTTTTACAGCAGTTGTATGGTACTCTATATAACAGAGCAGTCGTGAGCAGTGGGCCTGTTTTCTCTGTGGGTGGGCTGGCTGGCTGGCTGCCCTCCATTGGTGCCGGGGGAGAAGAAGATTGTGAGAGGTTTGGGCTAAGGAGAAAGGAGACAGAAGGGTGAGGAGGACAGTCAAGTGTCCTGGCTGGAGCAGAGAGAGCTAATATGGCTAAGTCAGACAGGATATAAGTGAGAAGGGCAAACAAGCAGCCTCTGACTGTCTCTGTAGCTGTCTTAAGCCTGTAATGATTGGAGAGGATAGATATTAAGATGGAAAGAGAAGAGGCTAAGAGGAGGCAGGGCAGCCAATTGGCCTGGCTGAGAGAAGGGTTGTAAGGATGAGGAGGATGGGTGAAGTGGAATGGCCACACTGCTTGGCTGGTTGCCTCCTTGGTTGAGCCTTTAACCATGAGGGTGAGGAGGTGGTGAGTGAGGCACGGGCGACAGAGGGTTGAGGTCAGCCTGGCAAACTGGCTGGCTGGCCTGTCCTGGCTGAGTCTATAATAATAGAATAAACATCTGAGGGATGGGGCTGTGGGACTGCAATGAGGCAGAGCTGTGGCGACAAAGTGGTGTGATGGGATGGCGACTGACGATTGGGCTGGAGGAGAAAAAGCTATAGGTGAATGGTGACTGCTTGCCTGTCTGAGCTTATGATTATGGATGAGAGAATGGGAATGCAGTTAGGACAGACTGGGTTAATTGGTCTGACTGGCTAGTGGAGCATGGTTGCCGACCATCAGTTAGTAAGTAAGGAGAGCGAGGGGACACGGGTATGAAGCAGTGGAGAGAGAGGGGAAAGATACTGTATAACAGCAGAATGACCAGGGGTGGGCAGAAGATGAGGGGGGTTGGTTTGGCCAGTGGGGTGAGAAAGTTGAGGCAGGGGCAGAGAAATGGGTGAGGCAGACAGCCCGTCTAACTGGTTGAGCCTGTTGTTGTGGAAGACAGATGCAGGGGTCCAGGGACACAGGTGGGATGGGAAGTCCAGGCTGGTTGTCTAGCAAGCTGAGAGACCATGGAGGAGAGGTGGGGTTAAGCATGGGAGAGAGACAGGGATGAGCAAGATGGAATGGCCTGGGCAGGCTGCTTGGCTGGCTGGCTGTGATCATGGGGGCGAGAGTGGAGACAGAGGATAAGGTAAGGGGGGAGATGAGTGAAGCAGCATGGGCTGGCTGGCTGGCTGGCTGAGCCTGTGACCATGGAAGGGATTAGACAGGATTAGCTGTGGGGTAACCTTCCCAAAGTGTCAGTCTGAGATCCAGAGCACTGTGAAGCTGGCCGCCTGGGAATCCAGCCCAGGGGGGCCCCAGCCCCGCACACTGGATTAGTTTAACACAGACCCCTGCCACACTGGGCACCACAGACATAAATTACATAGAGCGGGCATGTTCACCAAAGTCAGTATGTACTCATCACTGGCTTACCCATGGACAGAGCTAGGTCTTAAGTAACAAATAAATAATGCAGAAAGGTGGTACACAATATGCTTGTTCCAAATGCTTTTATTTCCTAGACCATGGTTCCCACTTATTTCAGAAGGCATACCCAATCTATAGATAGTAACTGTGATGTGGGCCTATGTCAGCACAGTGGACCGACTGACTCACTGGGCCAAACTTTCACAGTAGGGAGAGGGGGGGGAGGGGTGAGTGGGGATGTTACACATTCATGGAATGAATGTACTGTACTGTAACAATAACACACAGAGAGCGCTTTGGAAAGCTTTTCCCTCCCACCTTGAACAATTGCAAAACAAGGCTCTCAACAAATACCTCACATGAGGAAAATATGTTTTCAGTCTGCTGGGAGTTAGCGAGTGGGAATTGCACAAGAGGTTATAATAGATGAAGTGCTGTTAGAAACAAGGAGAAAAAGTGAATGAAACCATTAAATAGTATGATGCTTACTTGAATTGACACTTGCCCCCTCCCAGGGAGGTCAGCGAGAACAGCGGGATTCAGTCGGGTGGGTGCTTGCAGACATGGACCTGGGTCCAGGCAGGGGCGCTGCTAGGAATTATGGACCCCCTGACAAGAGCTGATACTGGGCCCCATAATAATGCATTTATCTCAGTGCAGTATCACCTTGCCTGTCTGAAGGGCCCCCTCTTGCTTGGGACTCCCTGAAAGTACTGGGACGGCACAGTGGCTCAGTGGTTATCACTTTCGCCTCACAGCAAGAAGGTCCTGGGTTCGAATGTCGGCCCTGGTCCTGTGTGGAGTTTGCATGTTCTCCTCCGGGGGCTCTGGTTTCCTCCCACATTCCAAAGACATGCAAGTCTGGTGAATTGGAATTTAATTGGACACTTTAAAATTCCCATAGGTATGAATGTGAGCATGAGCGTCTTTGGCCGTCTATGTGTTAGCCCTGTGTTGGACTGGCGACCTGTCCAGGGTGCCTTCCGCCCAGTGCATGCTGGGATAGGCTCCAGCTATAACCAGTTGAAGGGTGGTCTACCTACTCACTATGCCACCCTGCTGCCCCAATATCCTTTTGTCCTAAACTCTTACTCTGAATGTTCAGATACTTAATTTACTATCTACAACTTCCCATTCCACTTTCAGCAACGGTGGTAGAGAGGGTAGGTAATGGAGAAACACAAGTGAAATGTCAAAACAATACCCAAATACAGTGCATTCCATGCTGGGACGATAACAAGTAAAAAGACAAGAGGAGGCAGAGAAACACATTTCTTATGGGCCAGACTTTGATACTTCTGCATTCCAACATGCAGTGCATCTCTCTATCTCCCTCCAACCCTTTCTTGCTTTTTCTTTGTCTTCATTTGATTCATAATCGGAGCACTGTCGGGACATCAACAGTGTGTAACAGCCTTGAATACAACAGCTTTTTCCAGTTTCACATTCAGTATTGATTGTAGTATTGAATAGAGTATTGAGTACCTTGTTTCCCACCGTTGGAAAATTCATTAGCCTAATTATCGCATACCACAAGTAAGCAAAGACATGGTCCAATACACCATATGTCAGGCACCACATAGTCAAATAGAATAGAATCTTACTACCTCTGAGGGGAATTTGTCTTGCATGTAAAGAAAGCTATTAGACACAGTACAAACAGTGCTCTTTCATTACATAAATTATACAACTAAAAAGAGGAATCCAAAAATGGGTCCGTTATGCTCATTCCAAAATCTCATTGCACTAGGTAAAAAACTAAATTTGAATCTCAGGCTCTGTAGACATTCTTGGCAGAGTGAACCTGCAGCTAGCTGAGTGTGCTATTTAAAAAATAAATAAAAAAAAAGATTATAAACCTCCACTGTCCTGAGTACATGTGCCTCAGTCCACTGAGCTCAGGGCAGCAGGGTGGAGTAGTGAGTAGGGAGACTGTTGGGTTCAAGTTCCTGTGTTGGCAACAGTTGCCCTGTTGAAGTGTCCTTGAGCCAGGGGCACTGTTCTATACCTGACCCTGGGCTCTGACCCCCCTGTGGAGGGGGATAAGGGGATCAATAAAAGATCATATTAATTGATTGTGTGCTTTAGTAAGCTTTCTAAAGACAATGACAAAAGACATGAGGGTAAGCCGAGTATGCACAAATATCCGGACATCAGTGCACTCCTGTTAAAAACAGTTAAACTGCAGTAAATCAGCACAAACTTGTTGAAACAGTTCTGCTATGCTTTACCACATTGAACGACCAAATGGCATCAGGGTATATTGACCAGAGGTATTTCTTCCTTTTCCTGTGTGTAGTACTTATTAGAGATGAAGAGCCTGATCCTGCCTCCAGAGCACATCCTGAAGAGGGGTGACAGCGAGGCGGTGGCATACGCCTTCTTCCACCTGCAGCACTGGAAGCGGGCAGAGGGAGCCTTAAACCTACTACACTGCACCTGGGAGGGCAGTATGTATCACTTTTGCTGCAGTGTTATACACCATAGGGTTGGATACAAAGTTTAGATTTGAAAAATTATAATTCTAATGTTTCATTATAACGTTAATATTATGTCAGTCTATTGTAACATTTTGCTACTCAGTCGATTTGATGAAAATTGCATCGGCTGTGGAGCAACTTATTCTGTTCTTGGTAAAATATCACTTTTAATAGTTCAAAATACTTTGCTTACTGTACTTTATAGTAATGCTTTGTGTGTTACTCATCTATTCTTCCGTTTTGTTTGCTCCTTTGTGCTCCTCTCTCTCCAGCCTTCCGGATAATTCCCTACCCTCTGGAGAAGGGTCACTTGTTCTACCCCTACCCGGGATGCACAGAAACAGCAGACAGGGAACTACTGCCCTGTGAGTAGGAGAAGTAGCCTATACTTACTCGCTGTCTGTGAATGTGTCTAGTTGTTCACAGTGTGTTTGTTGTGATTAATCATACTCTCTGCTCATGTAATGTCACCTAAACCACCTACTTCTTTTCTACTTGCCCTCCCATTCAAACCCCCTCTGTCTTCCGCTACAACACTTTATCTCTCCTGCTCATTCTCTCTCACACTGACGTTCTCTTGCTCTCTCTCTTTCCGTTGCTGTTTCTTTCTCTTCTTTCCTCCAAGCATTCCACGAGGTGTCTGTATACCCAAAGAAAGAGCTTCCCTTCTTCATCCTCTTCACAGCAGGTCTTTGCTCCTTCACCGCCATGCTGGCCATGCTCACACATCAGTTCCCTGAGCTCATGGGTGTCTTTGCCAAAGCAGTAAGTACTGTAACTACACATCTCTATTTTCTACCCATTTTATCATTAAAAGTTGCTGTTTTGTATTGTGGGATGTATTAAATTGAGAAAGTCCACTTTTTTATCATGGCAACAAGTGATCTTAGTCCTGAGTTTAGGTTGGCTGAGAGCTTAGTTCTGCTGCTAATCTCAGTTTGGCTCTTTTGTGTAAAAAGGGCTATATGTGTTTTAAATGCATGTTGTTACTCCAATGTAACCTGAACCTTTTAACCCTGGTGGTAATTGCTGCCTTCCATCACTGTCAGCAACACTGGAGGCTCATGGGAGTCGTAGGCCTGTAAAGCCACTATTTCCCTCCAAAACAAGCTGTAGTCCAATTGAAGCTATCAGTAACCACAGATGAACAATACAAGCTTATTGCCATAGAAAACACAGCAGTGTGGCATACAGCTTTCAAGAGTTTGAAGCCATGAATGTGTGCATGACTTCCTTTTACTGTTTATTTATAGAAGAAGCGTTGTGCCATCTGTTTTTAGCCTGTTTGGCGAGCTCCTTTCTTTGGCTAATCCTTTGTTTATGGTCATCCTGTTTATTAGGGTCTGCCTTTACACAGCCTTGTAGCAAAAACAAGGCCACAGAGAACATCTAGTGCTCATCCTTCTGTTATGGGAAAGGTTGTGCGTAGATAGGATTTTTACAGCAGGCCAGGCGAGCCTGGTTTGTGTAATGCTCAGATAGAGTGCATGAAAACCATTGAGGGAGGAACACAGAGGCCCTCACTGCCTTCTGAGGAAAAACAGAGATTTCCCTGAATCTGCTACTTTGGATAGAAGATCCAAGCAAGGCAAGACAGGACAGGGCAGTGGTAATGGTGGCGGCAGGAGACTTCCTTTCCTTTATTTACAGCGACCAGACATGGATAATATAGTGGTTGAATATGTTTAATATATTTAATGGGATTAGAGGAGTGCTTGATTTGCACTTGTCTGGCCAGGCTAATGATATTTCCACTTATGAGACCATTAAAGTGTCAAGTGTATCAAGCACACCTCAAGTAGTTTAAAAGAGAAATCATATTGTAATGTTTTTGCCCAGGTCTGACTGCTACTGTTAGATAAGCTTAGATGGCAAGGGCTAAGCTGTAGGCCCATGTGGACACGTATCAGCCAATGTTACTTTAAATGAAAAATCTATATATATATCAAGTATTTTCATTGACGCAGGTAAGTATTGTTGGTTTTGAGTTGTGTTGATGTTAGTCAATATACAAGATTAGTGTAGGGTAGCAGGTTATAATGTAGTTGCAAGTGTTAATGAAGTTTTGGCATGGCATTTGAAAGTAAGTAAGTAAGTTTCAATAAAGCTTGTTAGTTTCATGTGTTGAGTGAGATTTGAATGATTATCAGGGACTGTGTCCATTTGTTTATGTCTTTATGGTGGTGCTTGTCACACAATGTTGTGTCTTAAGAGTGATCTTACATGAGGGCCATCAGCTGGCCTATGAAGGTTACTAACACAGGCATTTCAAACGTGCAGTTCAATAAGGACCTAATAAAAATCCTACAGTCAGTGTTTTCAGCAGATCTAAAGGGATCTAGATGTAGGAACTTACCCTGCTGGCAAGCAGTGCAAGTGTTGGAGTTGCACCTCAGGTTCTAAGTACTATGAGGCTTTATCAAGCTAGTTAGAGTAGAAGGGCTGACCCAGGATCACTGGCCACGTCTATTTGGTTTATTTCAGTCCTGATCGATACACACAGGCTATGTGGGTAATTGCAGGGTGCAGCTAATATGCCACGGATGCCACCATTATCTCTTTTTAACTGTTAGCATTACAAAGGTATTACATGTTACTATTTATAGTTCATTGACAGCAAAAATAGACAAATATGTACAAGTCTATATGGATAACGTTATGATAGGCTAAAAATACAAAATAGATCTTTAAATTTGGTTCGCCTACAATCTAACAACACGTGGTTCGGATGATTTTTTTCCCAATAAGCCTCGCCTCTTCATGTGTATCTATGATCTGAATGGGAAAACTTGATGATCAGTACTTTCAATATATGACACGTAGCCTTGTTTACTGCCAGGACAACAGGCGAAGGCCTCAGAGCCATCTATTCTGCTGTGAAAAGTATTGCCAGATAAACACATTAAAGTGTTGTTTATGGTGGATTGAAGTACTGGGGTTTAAACGTTTTGGAGTTTCGTTTCGTTTTTGTTGTTTTTTCACATGCACGTTAGCCTGCCAATTTGTAATGGATGAGCTGGAGGAGAGCTGAGTGAGGCCTCAGTACAGGGTGGTTGGGATTCTCTGCATTTTCTGTATTTACCTCATTTAGTCTGTAAAAGAGGAGATGAAAAAGAGGATTTTGTTGTGTTGGACTAAGCTCAATTAGAAATGAGTGCTGGTAATTTAGAATTATCATTTTTGAGAATGAAGAAATGTTTTACCTCGAGCTTTGAGCCAGCAGATCTAAGTTCGATAGCACTGTTTGAGTGAGACAGCCAAATGTGCATTGGTAAGTAGGCTTATTTGAATGATTTGCTTAAGGATTATCTAAGAGTGGGAAGAGATTTGACTGACATTTAACTGAAGACTCATTTTGCTTTTCCTCCCTTTCAGTTCTTCAGCACACTCTTTGCACCCCTGGGTTTCTTCGCAGACAAGATGGAAAGCTTCATGCCGTCCAGTTTTTGGCACCAGCTGACTCGAATCTGACCCCATCACACACACACACACACACACACACACACACACACACACACACACACACACACACACACACGCCAATACCACTCCAAACCCACAGACAAAAAGTGTTTGCTCTCCTGTCTTCAGCATTACTGTCCACTTGCTGCATTGTTACTGATTATGTTGGCTGAGGTTGTATCAACACAGCAATACCACTCTTAAGATGCTCTCCCACATTGTCCCAGCAGCCATTTAGCGAATACCATTTTCAAGGATTTCACAGGATCATTAATTTGTCATTATGTTAACACGGCATAACAGTGGGAAATTTGAACTGTTGCAGTGTCCTACCAAGCCTGGCTCTGAATTCTGTCATTGTGGCAAAAATCACATGATGAATTTGTAAGAGGCCCTCCTGTATTCATTTACTATTCTAAATGAACTCACAAATTGTAACAGCGCTAATTGTTTTTCCTGCCCTACTGTTGTAACTCCTATCTAGTCAGATGAGTTGTCCTCACCAGTGTGTTACTGACAAAGAGGAATAGACTGTATGTGAATCAGAAAGATCCCATAGGGTTTATATGGGATGGAAACCTGTGTCCTATATGAACCCTCTGTGCCCCATAGCCATCCAGTGGGGCAGATTTAAAAGTTTGCGAGACCTCCTAAAAACAGAGCTGTGATTTACTGCCTTGGAGTGCCTGCAGTGTATACAACGCCTCTGCGGTTCAACAGTTGTTGCCATGGCATGACACCTCAGCACTATATCACTGGGGCAACCCCCACCCCCACTTCTGCCACAACATCGAAATGTAAATGGGATCATCACTGGTCACAGTATGGCCTCTCATGGCATCGCTCATTTCTACCGATTACACTACAGAATGCTACAACTCGGTGCGTTGGTCATCTTCTCTCGACAGCGAACAAAACTTACAAAGTAACTAATTGCAGTAGTCGTATCTGGGAATCGCACAGCACAGTCGCTGTAAAGAATAGCTGCACTACATAACGTTACAGTAATTCTCAATGTATTGGGGTTCTCCCTCAGTCAGGGAATGTTAGCCCAGACTAGCCAGCACATGAGTTGAGCACATTTGTTTAGTCCTGAACCACTGCTGGTGAATATGCTGAGTAGCAATTGCAGATGGGGAGCAAAATGAATAGACATATACAGGCATAGTGTACATAGTAAGAGACATATTTTACACAGTATGTATAAAGTCTCTTTCACTTGGTACCCTGTATGTGTCTGTCTGTTCATTTTGCCACATTTATGTTATGTGCGCCAACTCACAGAGGCAAATTCCAAGTTTATGTACAGTACATAAATGTGCCTGTCAATTAAATATTATTCTGATTCTGTTGTAATTGGCTGGATGCAGACTGTTGTTTCCTTTGTGAAAGGTTTGCTCTTCTCTGTTGTATGAAACTGAATGTTGGGATGTAGCATGAGGACCTTGTAGCAACTGACTAATGCAATAACTTGTCAGAATGTAATAAAATGTCCCTCCAAATGGGTCCAAAATGTAACATTTTATTACATTAACTGGCCATTAAAATATTTTAAAATGTTGATGCAATAATATTGACTAATAATGTGATAACTCATACAATTATTATAAAAAAAATATTACATATAATAATGTGATATTACATTATGCCAGCAATGTATTACATTAACAGGTTTTATTACATTTTTGACCCACTTAGGGAGACATTTTATTACATTTTGACAAGTTGTTACATTATTCATCAGTTATTACATTACCAGTGTCTACAGACCTAGCACCAGAGTTCATGCCTCAGGGTTTTAGTGATATTGTACTGACAACTCTCTACTCCATATGTGATACTATTGTAGTTAATAAAGTGCCTTTTATGTCACACTAGCTAAATGCACCGATTTGGCATTATACTGTACCTGGTGATGTCAAGTTTAGTGGCAATATTGTTCAACTTTGATGTTTTAGACTTGATAATTAATAGATGCTTTCAAGAACTGTGTAATGTTCTACTCAATTATTAATTGTCCAATGATTGTCCAATGGTGGTTAGTTACTATATATACCAGCCAAAAAACCCAATGTATTAGTATCCAGTCAACAGTGAAAAGGTAGAAAAGGGCCGACTGGTTATGTTGTAATGACACATACAGTATGTGTTATTATGGTGCAAATTTGGATTGTCTTACTAACAATTATTCTGACTTGCAGTATTTGAAACTAAGCCACAAAGACTCGCTGCTTGTTTAGCACTCCATTCTCTGGCCTGTGATATTTGATGGTTTAAATGTTTGTGCAGCTGAAAAGTAGGACTGCATGCTGAAGACAGGAGAAAATAATTTGACCTATTGTAACTACCCTGGGATGAGTTTGATGGCAACATTCACAATAAATTGTTCTTTCAGTGTAATTTCATTGCATCTGTGTTTGAGATTTTTGTTCTCTGGAGGTCCTCAGTGTTGTTTTAAAGATTCTGGATTGGTATTTCCTGAATCAATGCATGGATATTGAACACTTGGGTGCAGCAGGAACATTGGATGCAAAGGCTAACAGTTCTACCAAACAATTTTTCTACATTCAGTTGAATCATATTGGAGATACAGTACTGTAAAATAGTGTTTTTGTCTGATAAAACCATAACGAGAGTAATTTGTTCAAATGTGAACAGGTAAATCACTGTTTACTCTAAGTCTATTTCCAACATGGGGTGAGGGGTACATTGAAATACTTTTCTTTACAAGGTGGATGACATTTCCCTTCATTCGTAAAATCTCCACTAATGTGATACTTTATTGATCCCCATAGAGACATTCTGGTTTAATCGTCCCTGGAGCTGGTAGGGATTCAGTGTCGCCCTCAAAGACACTTCAGCAGAGCGGATGCTTGCTGACACGGAGGCTGAAACCCGGGTCCTCCAGCTGAAGGACGGTCTCCCTTATCACTATGCCATCCTGCTGCCCCTAGTGTATAAAGCCAAGAGCCATCATGCCCATTGTTATGATTATACCACTCTGCCACCATCAGCAGGCGCTTTTACATGTCATGTTCCCAGTGAACCATTGGTGCCATGATTATGCTTCATACACTTGATGCTTAAGTGGCGAGCAGCAGTAATGAAAATCACTTGCTGAGGACTGCTGATGGGTGCTCAAGTGTTTGCTGGCGGTGTCTGAGCACGGCTTCATGCTGCATGTGGGAATTTGAATTGCTCACTGACCTCCATACTAATGTCTTCAGAGTGCCTGAAAGTAAGACTAATTTAACATAGAAGATAAAATATAGACAACACAACCACAAATATGTGAAAAGGGCATTAAGTAGATAGAGCTTCTCATGTCCTTTACCATAAGCCAAGAGATGATAGAGACATTTATGATATGCAAATGTCCAGTAGTGCTTGGGTAGTGCTCTGTCTGCAAACACCAGATCACGGCTGTGTCACGTCACACACACACATGCTAAAAACTCCAGCGGAGAGATGCATTCTTGACAGTTGACTCGCTAGATAAGGGTTTTTATGTGCTAATCCCCCGCCGCCAACCCGGTAATCTCACCCGGACGACGAGCTAGACTATGAACGTCCTGGCCGGTCACATATAAGTTACACTAAAGTCTCCTATAAATCTGCCTCAGGGTCCCAAAGAACACTTGTACGCTCACTCACAGCGCCTGCTTTCCAAGAGGTCAACAGGTAAGTGTGTGTGTGTGTGTGTGTGTGTGTGTGCTGGCTTGGACTAGAGTAACTGGGTCATTCCTGGTACATATGCAAGGTGGAACTGCTGCCCTACTCTCTTTCTCCCCCACAACAACTGTCCATCATGTCATTTGGTCTCACACAGTCAAACCCAGAGACAGGCAGTGCAGAGTTCTGTTGGTAAATCAATGGAGCGCTCATAGTTGTTGTCAATCAATTACTTTGTCATCCAAATGAATTGATGCCCCTCGTGTTAGAACTCTTTCTTTATGCAAGGCAGGGTGGCCTATTGATTAGCGAGACTGTCCCATAACCGAAGGACCGTGGGTTTGATCCAATATGCATGCATCAACAGCCACGTGTCCTTGAGCAAGACACTGAACCCACTGATTTGCTCATTCAGTGTCAGTTAAATGCCTAAAATGTCAAATGTAATGATTCTGGGTCATGCTTTAGAAATACAGAAGATAATTTATTTTCAGACAACAGTATTAAGAGACGAAGACCCACATGACCAACAAGTGAAGCTTATAACCTTCAGTTTTTCCTTTGTCCATGCTATAGAAACATACTATACTTTACTTTTTCTCAGAGCAACACATGGGTATGATGTCATTTGGCAGGGACAATACACATGCTACACTATAGCAGCTACAGTCAAGCCCAATTGCATGTCCATATAAAGCTCTTAATTACTGCTGATAGGGCCAAAAGGGCCCTCTTCTAAGCCAAGAAAAGCACTGAAACTACCAGGTCATTTTGCCAAAGATTTTCAACACGTTTGCCTAAATAGTCCAGAGAGTAACAATTTCTCAAAGTACTCATATCAACATATTTCCCATGTTAGTGTGCGTAGTAGATATTTATCATATGATTGGGTGCGGTACAATGTATCAGACTAGATTGAGGAGGAAATAGGAAGGTCTTGCATGTAATTGACGTACCGCTGAATTGTTTTGGAACCACTGCAATTCGTCATGACAGACTATTCTACGCCTCTCTTCTGGTGTCCCTGAATGTGAAACATCCCTCTGGGCCATACTGTTAGTCTCTCCCCTCGGGACAGTTTTAGCTCAGACATGTTGTTACATTGAGATGCCCATTTGATATCACTATGATGGCAAAGAATGCCAGCGACGCCGCCCCTGTTATTTTTACAGACTTCAGCTAGATCAAACGTTTGTGGGGACAAAGCCACTCAGGCCCTACAACCGATTTAGAGATCAGCAAAGCATTATTAGTCCACTCAGTGTGTACAGTTTAGCTAATCGTTCTATGCAAAAAATGTACAGTGTAAAGAAAAGTCTCTATAATTTTGTGATGTATTTTCTGTTGCTGTCCACAAATCCAGCGTCTGTCAATCCAGTTGAGTTAGGTGAAACAAATATAGTCTGGCATTACCTGACACTGAACTGACTGAACTTATAACACCAATATGGGGGGGTTGCATTATCTTTGTCCTCTTCGTGCCATAACTGAATCAGGGCTGAAGTATAGGAGACCATATACACTGAAAGAGAACGGAAGACCTCTAATGTGAGTGACAGAAGGTGGATCAACAAGGTTTAATATAGAACCACTGAGGTATTTTGGGGCCATTTCCAAGGTGACAATACCTCCCCACACATTAATACACACCTAGGACTCTATGGCCATTTTCACACTGTTGTACCAAACCTGAACAGACTCAAAGCTGGAGTTGGACCTAAAAATTTGACAAACCCATGCGGTGCCCAGGGTATAAATGGTTTTTTTGTCAGCTAAAATGTAACTATATCCAGAAATGTGGAGCTATTTTTCAATATTGTTTTTAGATCCCTAACCAGACCCACACCTACTCAACAAATTCACCCTGAACCAAACCAAACCCATGGTCAAGGTCCATGCTGTCCCAGTTGGTTCCTTTTTGGGTTCAGGAATACAATTTTAAATTCTTGAACAGCCTGAACTGAGCAGTGCTCAGCTGGCCCGATTCACTTATTACACTTACTGGAACTGGGGAATAGGAACAACACATTTCAGGGCCAGAGCAGTACAGGTCCAGGTCAGCTGTCACCTTTCTAATCTTTGAGAAAAACACAGTCTACGTGCTAATTGACATTGAAAAGTAAAGTTTTTTCTTTTTTGCAATTAATTTTTGGCTCGTGAACGTTTGACTCTGGTGTGTCATTTGCCTTGTTTAAAGCACTTTACTTTGGCTCTCCTCCTCATTACGTGGACTTGAAGAAATTTGTTGACTCTGAGCATCCCCAGCTTGTTGTCAGATTCATTTAGGTCTTTGAACTCCTCGGAGGGTTGTGTCTCCAATCGCCTAACATGATGTCTGGCTGCATTACCAGATGTTGAAAAGTCTAATTCTATCGTTCTTTTTGCAATGTCTTGGCCTGGTTTCACAAAGTACTTCACTTCTCACAGACCGGTCAGAGCCAGTGACTATGTGCACAGTGGACTGAAAGCACAGTTGCATAAGATTACATGGTATGTCATGATACGATGACAGAGGAAACATGCCGTAGAGGCTTTTGTACTGAAGAACAAGTGATGAGGAAAAACTCTGCTTACAACAGTCAGATGCAGCCCATCACTGACGAGCATACATCGGGGAGTATGTGCATGTATAATAATGACAGGTTTGAAAATGACAATAGCAACAGCACATCATGGAGACTCAAGCCGACATAAACACAGTCTCGTTGTGTTTTGCATATATTATAGAATAGAATACTTTAATAGGATTTCAGTCAATATTCGGCTATAGTATGTCCGTAGTCCACACAGGAGTGCTGGCAGGAATTCTGGGGCCCCCGACAAGATGTTGCACTAAACC
>OMLI01011886.1:5421-16800 GCA_900302605.1 Rondeletia loricata
CCACAGAAGAAGGGACAGACAAGTCCACCATGCTGAGCTGCAGCTTTAGGTAGGTTAGGTAGGCTTATGTCTCTTCAACATGCTATTTTGGGTCTTGTGCTTTGTTTTGTCTCCTTGTGTTCTATTTAGTTTGCATACTGTATTGCATCATTTTGTTTTGTGACTGATTGTTGATCAGTTAGATCTAGGTGGGCTCGTCCTCTGAGACAGGTTTTGTGATGAAGGATTATAGGAATCAGATTTGTTTTGACTCTCCCCGATGCCAGAATCTCTAACCTGGCAGGATGACAGGTTACCAAAACTCTGTCCAATGAAATAGTCATGTGACTTTTGTTTACAAGCCCTGGTTCGCTTATAATTGGGCAGTGTGAACCTAAACGAACCAAATACAGAAATGCAGCAAAGTAAACTTTTCCATTATGGTTTGGACCAGAGAAAACAAACTGTAGGTGTGATCGCATCCTAACTCAATCCTAAAAGGTGTTTGTGAATTTTGGAACTCTAAGAACTTTTCTCTAAGAGAAAATAAATGAACAGCAATAATCCAGACTTCTCAATATATTGGATTTTCAGTTCATAAATATTGTAAATGTCTCTTGATGAGAGCATCTGATCATTGCCTTGAACGTCAAATGTAAATGTAAATTGTAAATATAGATACTGTACATTCTGAGGAAGCCTTTCCAAATTTCAAATCAGCACATTTTCTGCTGTGCTTTTTAAAATCTGGCAAACTCTCTGCTGGGTTAAGACTATACAGGAACTGGACACAGAAGGTTTGGGAAAGCAGAGGATCTCTGGAGTCGTGTGTGTGATATACCATCGTACTGTGACATTCTGAGCTACACAAAATCGATCAGGTTGATCGAAACGCTCTCTATATTCTACACAGCAGAGGAGAGGAAAAAAGGTAACAGAGAGAAAGACGGCATGCGTTAAACCCACACACTCAGAAAAGATGTGAACCCAGCGATGAGTCATCCCAAAATTCACATCGATATCAAAATCAAAAGAGAGTCCCTTTAAAAACAGAGAAGAATATCAAATCACCTTGTCGTCCTGCGTGATACAAGGAGCAATGTGAGGAGACATACAGTACATCATTGATCAATATGAGGCAGTAATTGCAGTGAGCAGCATGGGACAAATCTGGGACAAACCTGGGACAAATGGCATTTGCAAATAATTCATAAGACGATACAACGAGCACTTGACCTGGTAATGCACTTTCTACATCCACCTTATATCCTGTATAGATGCTGCAAATTCACGTTTGGTAAGTTTCATCTTGTGATCTTATCTTACCACAAAGTTTGGCTATATGAAAGTAAATGCAGTATACTTTTCCTGTAATCTGAGATGATATCTGATACTCTTTGACCTGTCCTGATGCAGTGAACCCTTCTGGTGCTCGAGGTACGAACCAACGCTGAGAATTGTTTGCAAATGCCATTTCACCCGGGTGACCATGGGCTTGTTTCCTGAAGAAACGAGCAAGAGGACTTCACAAAGCCAAACTGCGTTCAAAACCTTTGTGAGGCCGTTTCCCAGGACAAACACTCTTCTTATAGTCATGGACTGTTTGTGTGCTTCCTAGGTACACAGTGTACAGACTCCGATTCAAACGGTACCAGACGAGGGTGCAGGACGGGCCGACAGTGTTTACAGCAAAGGACATGGGAGACATTTGTTGCAGTTGTTGTTCTTTTGTCTGTCCTGCATTGTTCTTACATTACTTCTATTTCTTTTAACTTCTTCATTTCCTCTCTGAATATCTATAAAGTGTTTTATGACACTTCTATGACAATATCCTTAAATAAATGAAGTAAATTTAATTTGATTTGACAAACAGGCTTCGCTTGATGAATTAAGAAAGTAGACCTAACAATCTAGCATTTTCCTGTTTGAGTAGCTTAAATCTTTTCTCCCTGGCTCTTATTTCCTCACCCAGCACATGTCTGTCAAACAGAGACATATTTGTTCCATCATGTCAGGGGTGCTGTGGCTCTGACCCTTGACCTCATCACGGTTGCCTGTAATGTAGGTGATCTAGGTGTTTAAGCTTATTATACTATTGTACTGATTCTAAATTGCTTGAACGATTCTTTTTAAACACTACCAGGCAATTGTACAGTATATGCCTAGAGCACACAACTTGTATCTCACACTTGCCCAGAAAACATTATAGGAACAACCACAATTCAAAGCATATTTCTTCATTTGGTTAAAAACCACATAGCTGCAATCTGCATGTTTTTCTGGACTTAGGAAATGAGTGCTTATGTTCTCATTTATGTCTTTTTGAAATGATACAATGCTTTATTAGACACAGGTTTTAAGGGTCATGAAACTCACTCAACACAGAAATGGCCATGTAAACTTTCAAATCAAGTAAGAAAAAGACAAATATGCAGTTTTGTGGTTTTTACCCGACAACATTGAGATACAACTAGCTGAAGAAATCCTGCAGGTAAAGCCAGCACTGTTCCTTTCGCACAGTTGAGGTGGAAAGATATGAAGAGTTTTGTTCCAAAATTAGATATCCAGGACTTGAAAAACATACCAACTCTTACAAAATGATTGATGGCAAAAAATTTGTTTACAAAATCTACGTCCTTGTTTGACAAAACAAGGACAAAACAAACACTTTTACAGATTAGTTCTTCTATGTTTCAGGCAGAGAAACTGAATGATGAACTTAAGGTAATTATGGATATATAATTGGATATACGGTGTCTTGGAAGAAGACAACTTATCATCCACAATCTTCAAGAGGAAGAGCAGAGAAGCAAACCCTTGTCCACGTTCCTCTTAATGGTAATAATAATGAATAACTCTGGTACTGCAGGGAATGCCATATACAGCCGCAATAATGGAATACTTATGCATATTTAATCAAAGGCCAAAGGCGAAGCGAGGAGCTCATTTCAGAAGATGAGATATTCTTATTGATGCGGCGCATTAGATCTGTTCGTGCCCTATGAGCCTCAACTAGCTCGGCTGCTAATTAAAATGTTTGCTGCTTGTCTGGATAGAAGCATCGGGACTAAGTTTAGGAAAGGAGAGTTGCAGCGAGGCATTTCCTGGCCAGAAACGTAACAATACTAATGAAATATCTGGGAGAGTCTTTGTAATGCTGCTTTGTTGTATTCAGATAATTGTGTTCAATTTGCACAAGATCTGTTTGTACCATACCAAGCCTCAGCTGACTTGGCTCTTAATTCAACTGTTTGTCTCTTATCTGCATCTTAAGCTCTGATAAACGTTTAGGAGGGGGATTGCAGGGAGGTTTGTCCAAGCCATAAAGATAACACTGAAATATTATGAAATATCTGAGGTCTAGATTCACCAAGGTTGCGAGGACAATCTGTGCTTTTTGTTGCCTCTCAGTTGCTTGAGCGAAGAGCGTTCATCTTATTTACTAAGAAATTGACGCAAATCAAGTTGTGATGCAAACAAGCCCTAAAAAAAAAAAGAGCGCTGCACAAGCAAATAACCCCCTTCATCAGTCGCAGACCCGAGCGTTCTCTGATCTGACCTGAGGTTCTAGGATGGAGAACCCTCTCCCTTGCTTCCTGGCGAAGATGCCTGCGTCTTCCAGCAATGATAGCAGCCATTCTGAATGGACAAACTCTTTATTCCACCTTTCAAAAGATCTTGTATGTGCTGCAATAAGTTGGTGTTGCAAAGTGTTGGTGAATTGGGCTCAATCTCGATTTGCATGGTCTCGCCTACAAATATTAAACAACATATGCATGACCATGACAGGCGCGAAGAGGCTTCGTTTTGGACCGGCGGTATTAGGCACGCTTTCCATAGCATGGCATTCTGATTTGATTTCAGTGATAAAGTGCACGCTCTTCCCTGGGGAAATCATGAATGAATCTGGGCCTGAGTGTCCTTGTTAATGCTTCAGTGTATTCAAATAAATGAATGGCGGTGTTCATTTAATTTACTCACAAACATCAGAGTTATATTTTGACTGCAATGGAATGCGAAGGCAGTATTGCCACCCTGGCCGAGGTTGGTTGTGCCAATAGGTGGGGTCTGTTGTGTCCCATATTCAACTAACGGATGGACAGACAGAGGCGAAAACATAACCTCCCAGCCCACTCCATTGGCGGAGGTAACAATGATCAAATGTTATGTCAAAAATCATTGATCATTGCGGTGCATATGATCTGTTTGAACAATGCAAAGCCTCAGCTTTCAGGTGCCAGGGTGTAAATCGAAGGTGCAAACTGTAGACAGTGAGAGGAAAGCAAGAGTTGGCAAGTTCAACAAGCTACACGGGCGCTAATGGAGTTAGAGCGTTCCCTTCATTATGGCCGACAGGTTGTTGAGAGGTTTGCTTTGTTGCCTTTAGTTTGCATGACTTTGTAACTGTGAAACTATACAAATATAGCTACTGTAATCAGATTGAGAAAGAGACACAGGGGCCGTGTACACACTGGAGAGCTTAATCCTGTAAACGTCACACACAGTTCGCTTTTGAAGGAGAGTGACAACCGCACTCACTACCACAAAGATTCAGGCATTCACTCCCGATTTTTTAGTTTGGATTCGGTTAGTCCAAGTCGTGCGTACCAGAACCGCTCTGTACTCGTTACGTTACATAATGTTTATCATTGTTCATCTGAAAGAGACGGAGGTAAGTGTTGTGAGACATTCTCAAATTTTCCATCCAGTCTGTTTCCTCCAGTTGCAGTTGCTCCCACCGGTTCTGCGTTCTGGGAGCAACCCGAACGCTGCGGTCCGCAGACGGCATCGTCACTTAAACGTACCATGTGCGTCAGAAGAAAGAGAATACAACGTGATGGAAGTGTTTCCTATCCTAGGAGATTTGTGTCTCGACTGCAAAGCCTCTACAAGTGTACAGAGTGAAACGGGAGCGGAGCGGACGGGGAGTCGGGCCGTACTGTACCGTACCTGGGGGCTCTTGCGATTCTGCAGGATCTGTTTGTCTGTATCTTTGTTAGCGAAGAACTGCGTGCATCCTTTGTTCAGGTACTGCAATACAGACAGATAGGAGAAAAGAAACAACAATGTCAGAACATTTCCAGAGAACAAGACAATGATTTAAAAACCTGAAACTCCTGTACTTATTTCCATAAAGTGTGTGTGTGTGTGTGATGGTGAAAGGAACATATCACTCCACTTTGCTTTGTTGTTCTCGATTGTTCAGCGTTCACCACAATAATTACGTTTCCATTTGCAACAAAAGCAACGTTCAGCCCCTCGGAAATGGATTCTGTACCAGTTTTAATTGGCTTTTCACCAGCTGGCTCCCCTTGCTGTATGCAGAGATGCGGGGTAATGACGACACACACTTCCCAGGTGTGGATGGAGGAAAACAAGAAATCCAACAGCAGCTCTGAGTCGGTGCTTATCTTGTGTGGAGAGGCGAGTGCTTTTGGCTTTCATTACAGGAGGAGCCACAGGGAGGCCTGAACGCTCATTCAGCCCTCCATCTCTTCAGCAGATTGCACATGGCACACATTCACCATTTTGTTCCCCCTCTTCTCCTTCTCCACAGTGGGTCGTTCACTCTCAAGGCTTTTATATGCACTCACACACACACACACACACACACACACATGCAAGTTACCCCACACACACAAATTCATTCTCTACTCTGTTGCTTTGTAAATCACGATGCGACAAAGCTGTTTTGTTGAAAGAACATCATGAGTAAACCTGCCAGGACTTGAATTTACCGCATCACACACGATGAACAAGCCCAATCTACTCGGTGAGCAAAGTAACTGCTATTATAAAATAACTTACTGAATCTGTTTGTACTTTCCAGACCAGCAGGGAAAGCTGCAGATACAGGAAGTCATTAGAAGCTGTCGAGCTAACTCCGGGCGCCGTGATGCTTCGCAGGCGGACGCTGCCAGAGCACAGAGAGTGAGTGCCGGCACTTTAAGGCCTGCGAATGACGCAGGTGAGAATAGACCATTGAATTGAGATGCTGCCAGTGAAGGGATGACTCTGCAGAAGAAGAAAGTGTTCTGTTCTTCTTCTTCCCCCCCCAACAGTGCAGTGGAGACGAGAGTGACTCAGCTCTAGCAGAAACGGGTGAGCACAGTCCAAGCCTGTTTGATGTTGATCTGGTCTGTGTCTAATGAAAAAAAATAACTTCAAGTACTTGGAACCATCTGGTTTCTGTAAGTCTCCATATTTGCCTATATAATTCTACTTTCTATATTTGCCTATATCTTGTAATATAATTTAAAATCTATTTTATGTCAATCTGTTCCCAAACCTAATCTGTGCTGAGTGTTTGAACTATTTAAACTAGAGTGCTGACAGGCGGGACGGTCAAAGGTCAATAGCACAGCCATTATCTCTGCATTACCCACTTTCACTGCCTCTATTGCTGTAGATGTTGGCGTCCAGAGGTGAACGATGAAGGTTTAAGAGAAGAAAAAGCTGATGGTAAACATGGCCAGGACAATTTCATGAACCTCTGCCCTCTTTCCACTTTCTTGCCAGCTAATAAACAGAGAGTACAGCGCCTGAGAGCACCAACAGATGGGCTCCTGCCTAAATAAGGATTTGGTTCCAAGAGCAGCCAGGCTCAATACTGGCTCAGTGCTGCCATCTAGTGTCCACGGCCACAGAGGCACAAACAAGCTCTGTTGAGTAGAGCATCGCGTCAAAGGGTTTGATTTCCAAAACAAATCCCATTCCAGTCCCTTGTCTGTCTCTTCTTCTCTGGTGTTCGTACCAGTTAAGAACACATGAAGAAACAGTCCAGAAGGCAGTCTGCCCTCGGTTCGGTTTGTTCTGCTAGGCTTTCCGAGAATGAGTAACTGCTATCAATCAGATGTCAACATCCGTCTCCTTCCACCCATAATCCCTTGCGTTTTGGGATCGTTTCCTGTAGTTGGTTCGGATTACATTCTCACTCCAAACAAACCGACCGACCGCAGTTCTCGTTAGAGGACTGAGATTAACCCTAACCCAATTAACTGTCGAGTTTGGGTAGGCAAGGCACCAACACTGCCAGGGTCAGGGGTTCAATTCCCTTTGTAGCTCAATGGGTAGAGCAAGGCACTAGCAGTTATGATGTCCATTATGTGTGACATACTTTACCATCTGTTTTCATTGATCGGATGATAACAGATAGGGAAATCCTTTGCAAACAAGATACAAACAACCAAGTGCAAAAAGAAAACCCCACATTGGCAAGATATTTATTCACACTTACAGATAAACTGTTTCTTGCCAACACCTGCCATGAGAGAGTCCTACTTGGACTTCAAAGTCCATCAGGCCGTGAGACTGGACCGGTGTCTTGCCAAAGGACGCTTCAGCAGGGCGGATGCCTGCTGACACGTGGGGCTTAAACCCAGGTCCTCCGGGTGAAGGAAGGTCTCCCTACGCCCCCCTGCTGCATCCATCCATCCATCCATCCATCCATCCATTCATGGCTACATTCACATCATAGGCCTTAATGCTCAATTCAGATGTTTTGCCCATATCTGACATCAGTATGAACGGACCTCTACCGTGAAGCGACCCGCATGCGCAAACGAACAACAACAAATGATGTCATTTACGAGACAGTACATCATGCAAGCTGGTGAAGTTGCGGTCCAAGTGATCATCTTAAGGAATATTTGTAGTGGAGGTCGGATGAGACTTCGTCTGCTGATGAAGATGAGGGCGAGGAGGCGAAAAAGGGACAAAGGCATGGATGTGTGGGTTCAGGAGAGGAGCCAGTGACCTGCAGCATGGAGTGTGAGGTAAAAACCACATGAATTCCGATCTGACCGGTCAGACTCAGGTCGCCTTGCCGCGTATCAGATATGTATCGGATCTAGCAGCACATATGAATGCGGCCCAAATCGGAATTTAAAAAAAATCTGATTCCATGAGTTTGGGATTTGTGCCACTTCCACCTGTAGTGTGAACGTAGCCCACGTCCTTCTATTCCTACCCTGAATGCGTCCGGGGAGCTGAGGTGGAACTTCTGCCTGATGTCCTCGGAGGCTCCGGCGCAGAGTCGGTAGAAGATGTGGTAGTTCCTCTCCTCCGGGCTTTGCCTGCAGATCCTCGACTTCTCCAGCAGGTAGTGGGACACGAAGCCGCCCACGACAGTGTTCTGCAAACACCACAAACACCAAACTCAAAAACTGCTGAATATCCCAAATACTAACAGAATATTGGCATGCGTGTCAGAAAAAGTCATTTATTGCATTTACAGCATTTGTAAACGTAAATGTAAATGTCATATCCCGTTACAATAAAATAAATTATTGTAAAAATAACACAACATAATTACAACACTAGAACATATTGGGTAACAACAATGTATGTATGAAAAATATATGGAAATATATGAATTTACAGCATATATGCAGGGTCTGAGGCTAAATACACGTTATCCCCATTACAGTTGTTTTTTCCTGCGTAAGCTCCCATGATGATATTGGGAATATTCTGTTTATTCACATATACAGGGATATTCATAAACCGGATATGAAGATGAATATAAACAGTTTATCCCAAATAACTATAGATATTAGGCATCGTACTTCATTTATAATCGTTTCATGGCTGGTAAACCTCTTCTGTAACACTGTTCTGGAAAGTGCGAGGCCTACATAAATAAATAAATAACTAAATATATCTTCAAAAGAGCGTACAGTACCTTTTCATTGAAGTGGATTTCCACAAACTTCCCGAAGCGACTGCTGTTGTTATTCCGGACCGTTTTTGCATTTCCGAAAGCCTCTAGCAAAGGGTTGGCTGCACGATTCAAGAAGGAGAAACCGGGAGTTACAAACACGACCTCCTACAGCAGGAGCAGCGGCGTTCACCGGATAGAAGTCATTCTTACCTTCGACTATTCTCTCGTCTATATCTTGGCCCGTTCCGTAAGACGTTGTCAAGTATCTGTTGTGGAAAATCAAATAAAACCAAAGCGTTTCAGAATCAGACAGGGTTGCTGGTGTGGAAGTCAAGTTTGTGGTGTTTTGTGTTCAGCTCTGCAGAGTTTAGTATCGGGATACGTAGTTTGGTCTCCTTTATTATTTATATTTTATGCAATTGAAACGTTAGTTCTCCTGTTCTTGATGTTGGTTATCTTGTTTCTGTTACTGGCTTTCTTTTTCATGACCCTGGAACTGAACACTTTGGGTGACGTTGTTGTATGAGATGTGCTGTATAAATAACATTTGATTTTGATTTGATTCCATGATATTCAAAAGGTAATCTAGGAATTGATCAAATATTGGCTTCAAAACTTCAAAACTGACATCATGTGTGAATTAAAATGAATAAAATACATTAAACAAACAAATAAATACATAAAAAAACAAATGAATCATGAGAAATTTGTTTTTGGGTTTATAATACGGTTGTTTTTGAGGTCTTGTCATCAGCTAATATGTTTTAGAGTGAACCCCAGCTGTTAAAGAGGCTGTATAGTCATTATCTAATATGACCAAAAAGCTGTGAAACACATGGATTCATAATAAATCAGCAGAAGATTTAAGAATCAAGAGAGAATTTACAAAAGCTCGAGCCTCAGACATTTTTCTGTCAGTCACCTGTCTCTGGTTTGGAAAGATGCAACGTCATTCTTACTTGAGCACAAACTTGGTGTTTTCGGTCTTCCCGGCGCCGGACTCCCCTGAGACGATGATGGACTGGCTCAGCTTCAGGACCTTCATGTCCCTGTACGCCTTATCAGCTGACGGCCCGAGACAGAGAGGGGCAGCTATTAGATTACACTCTCCTTTGCCTCAAGGAACACAAACCTGACCTCAATAATGAAGGTGATATTAAACTCTTTCTTCAATATAAAAGGCGATGAGTCACTCTGGATGAAGTTTGAGATAAGTCTGAAGTTTGGAGCGCTATGGGAAATGTGAGCGCTGACTGCTCCCTAGTGGACAGATCTGAAACTACAGCACATGGTGGCTCAACCTCAATCCAAACAAACACACACCTTTCACAATATGATATTATGACATGGTAAAAAAATCATATGAAAACAGCTCTGGAAACTGAGAGGAAAAGAAAATATCGAATGCACTTTTCCCAACTTTGACTGGGTTGCTCTGCCACAAACCCAAATCCCTGTCCAACAAAGTCCCAAAGACAAAACGAGGACAAGGAGGACGGCACTCCAGCTGTGAAAAAAGACACAAATCATCCTATCAAAAGGAAAATGGTCACAGCACAAAAAAACAGAATTAAAATAAACCAGAAAAAAGAAGAATTGAGGGGACTTGAGTCTCTTTTTCCCCACAGTTGGAGTGCCGCCGCTGACTTAGTTTTCCCTTTGGGTAACTGAAGCTTTGGAAACTGTTTTGACCAGAACAGAGACACTTCAGCAGGGTGGGAGCTTGAAGGACGGTCTCTCTTACCACTGAGCCCCTATTTATACCATTTCAGTCCCAGCAGGTAATCTCCAAGTACCTCATTTCTGCTTTTTCTTGCCGCTGCGTACCGCTACTCCCTCACTAACCAGACAATGCTAATAACGTCATCAAGTGAAGGGAGTCGTTCAAAACACTAAATATTCATTTTAGACACATTCTGCTAGCTGAAAACTGAAATTTAGCAGTCAATACCTTAAAAACAGATGATTCCTTCCTCAAACACAACTAAGGTCTTAAAAAAGATCGATATTTCATTCACACCGGAGGGCAAATCAATAGTCACAGAGGCAAAAAACTAGGGACACAATAAACAATAAAGATGATAAAACATAATAAAAGCTAATGAAAACCAACAAGCCAAAATGTGGCACAGTAAGCAGGAAACAAGAGAAACTGTACGTCTTCCTGCCATATACAGTAGATCAATCAAGAGATATTGTAAAAGACGACTCAGAACTTTAACAGTAAACCGTAACAGGCTTTACTTTTATACCAACACCAACACATTGTTGTCAGAGTACGCATCAGTTTCGTTCAAATGATGGATATTTCATTTTGGAAAGAAACCCTACAAGTGCTCCGCATCATCGTGGGGTTTAGGGCAGGAGGGGCGGGATTCAAATCGAAACGAGAAGCAGCCAGTGCGTTTGCCGTCACTCACCGATGGCGTAGACGTGAGGCGGCAGCGTGCCCAGCGACCTGCCGTGGTACCGCTTGATGGTCTCCAGAGTGTAGAGCTTTGGGATGTCATAGTACGGGTTCACTGCAATCAGGATGTTGGCGACAAACGTCTGGTAGAGAGAAGGAGGAGAAGAACACGAGTTCATGAAATGCACTTAACCCTCAGCCGGAGAGGAGAGATCTCATTCTTCCGTCTGCCTACGATATCGATAGCAATAGATAGTAAGAGCAAGAGTGAGAGTCACGCCCCTTACTCAAAACCCAACATGTCTTGTGGCTGCATTGCATTCTGGACTAT
>OMLI01011895.1:2760-15764 GCA_900302605.1 Rondeletia loricata
AGCATCAGGGATCTTCACCACACCATTATTCTGGATATCTGTCACATAGTGGAACAGGTTCTACAGAGAGCAGAAAAGGGAGGAGAGAGAGAGAGAGAGAGAGAGAGAGAGAGGGGAGGGAGAGGAGGTGCAGAAGATGAGGGGGAGAGACAGCATGAGAGGGAATACATATGAGAGAGCGAAAGAGAGAGAAACAGTAAGAGAAATGCAAAAGTAGACAGAGAATAGAGGTTCAAGGAGAGAAAGGGTAAGCGGCTATTAAGAGCTTGATCTGCAATTGATGAGGTGAAGTTATGTCTAGGGATGAATTATGATCACTGATATAGTGTGTGTGCATGCGTGTATGTGTGTGTTTTGTGTGTGAAGGAGGAGAGCTCTCTCTTCAATCAGTCCACTAGTCAGCTTGTTCAATGGATTGTTAATTCATTAATTCACACTCATTAAGGACCGGGATAAGCGTTCACGTCTCCCAGTTGTAATCAAAGATTGTAATCAGTCCTAGTTGTATAATGTTGCATTATACTAAGACAGAGCAGGATTACTTCCTATATCTGTTTATATTTAAATGGCTCTACTGCATGTACGACCATAAAACTATATTATGAGGCCAAAACAAGGTATTGTGTTGGCTACTCGACCATGAAACATTATGCTGCTGTAAGACATTCTGAGTTGGCTATGCGGTTTATAGCCACTTATGTGCAGAAATAACAGCGGTCATTTCTCGGTTAAGGTTCAGCTAGTATGTTCTGTTGAGTAATGGGCCGAGTAATGACTCAACACGAGGCTGTGATTGGTCTACAATCAATCAGCAGAGTTCTCCGTAGACAGGAGGACAAGAACTGTGTCTGATGTCTTTGCTGCTGGAAGTGGTCTTTATCTTGCTAGACAAAGCAAACTTTACGGAGTATTAACTTCTGTTTCATTTGGAATGGCTCCATTATGGAACGGAACATCAGTCAAGTAAATTAACCTGTTTGGTATGGCTCATTAAGATCGCCCGGCACAGAGGCACACACACACACACACACACACGCACACACACACACACACACACACACACACACACACAGAGCTCACCTCATGTAAACAGGTGTATTGAACGTGATATGGGGCGACCGTCTCCTCTCCTTTGATCTCTACATTAATGTGCATGCGGATAGCCCCGGACACGGCTGACTTGTCTGTTCGCTTGTCTGTGAAGAGCACAGGACATACACACAACAGTTAACCTGCTGGCTTAACCAATGAAACAAGCTTAATCAGAAAAGTTAATTCAGTCAAACAAGTGTAAATGAGGTGAACTGACAATGGCAGTAAGGTGCTGTGAGGTCAATATGGTATAAGTGACATCTATAAAGTCAAGTGGCATAATGCGGTCCAACTGACCCAGATTGTACCAGACGTCCATCTCTCCGCTCAGGGTGCGGACCTCGATGATGGTTTGACCCAGGAAGTCATCTGACTCCCGTTTGAACTTCTGCTTCACGCGAGACTTGATGTCATCGTCCTCATCCCACACTCGCACCTTGATGCGGTCTGAGGAGTTGTGGCATTCACTACATGGACAGAGACATAGAGTCAATCACAGTTACAAAATGTACTACTTCCATTGACAGTGGGTCACCAAACCCTGTTCGATTATTAGCATGACTCATCTAATTGGACAATCTTGAACATCAAATGCTATGAGTGTAAATTTAAAAAATGACGTAGCCTTCAACAAATCTAAATACATTTAATTCAATCAATATAAAGCAGTTAAGGATGCATATCAATACTATATACTACTACTACAACAATTTAGATGGTTTTTTTTTCCAGAAGCGTCCACTCACAAGTTGAAGTTCTCCTCCCAGACAGGGTTGAGGTTGCCGTAGATGGTCTTGGTCCTCTTCTTGGTCTTGCCCACCTGGACGGTGACGTAGGGATCACTGGAACCAGTCTTATCCTTGGCCTGGAGACCCTGGGCACACAACACTGGGAAGAGGCAAAAGCACCAGCCGGTCAGCCACTGTATGTGCTGCGCGTTTGTCTGCAGACGAATGCCTGCCCTTGTGTGTTGGGAGTCCCATTGAACTCCTCTGACCCTCTGCTCTACTACCTTACAAACGCCACCTATACTCTCTTCATACAAACGCCAGCTTGTCTCTCCTCAAAGAAACAACACCTGAGCCTTTGTCACACGCTCCCTCCTCGGACTTTGAAACGCGACTGCCCTCTCACCTGTGATGCTGATCTTGGCCGACCATTTGGAGGTTCCATCGAGCACGCTCTGTTTGATCTGCTTCATGTGGGTGACGTGAGTGGCCTTGATGACGGAGAACACTTCCTGAATGAGCTCGAAGATCTCAGGTTTGTTCCTCTCGCGGATCTTCATGCGGTCCTTCAGAACCATGATGATGTTCTGGGTTCGGTCCTCTGCACCGTGTTTGGAGCTCTTCTCTGCTGCTCCTGGTTAGGGGCAGAATTAAGACGGGAGAGAAAAGGGTCAGACATGTGATAGCATATAGTAGTGGTGTGATATGATAGGTGGGCTTGGTTCATGGTGGCGAGAGAGCGCATCATTGTGTAGAGGATACATTTCTACAATATGTAAACCTTATATGAAAATTTGAGGCTGGGGAATTCTATTCTGAATACACAGCCAAGAAGAAGAGTGTGTAGGTGATGAAAAAGTAGTATAATTCATGAATGAGAGATGGAAACATCTTCAGAGCTATAAAATGCTGAGTAAAAGAGATGGAAAAGAGAGGAGGATGTCAACAAAAGACAAATGGCTTTTAATTTCCTCTCAAGAAAAACAAGATAAACAGGAGAGTAGGAGTGTGAGAGGGAGGAGGAAGAAGACAGGAGGCTTGGGTTGAGAAATTGAGATGGGAGGAAGAAGATGGACTAGATAGTCTAGTCTTATTAATAAAAACAGCCCTGAGACAGCAGGACAGACACAAACTCAAAAGTCAGTAAATGGTTGTTCAGTTCCTGTAAATCTTTTACACTACACTTAAACATACTTTGCTTAGGATAAATACATTAGCATATTTTTAGTCCAGCCTTTTTATACTTTGAATATTAGTGCTTCTTTATATGTCAGCATAATACTTGTTTGCAAGCTAAAATGGAGTGATCTTTCCCGACATGTCTCTTACTTTGCAGACAGTCAGCATTGAGTAGATCCTGGCACTTCTCGTGGCATTTGACTCCACACTCAGTGCAGCGCATGCCCTGGCGAGCGATACCCCACAGTAGTCCCTCACACTCGTAGCAGTAAGTAGGGGTGGTGGCTGTCCACACCTCAAAGTTGTGTGGGGTGGTGCAGGAGATGGGATAGATGAGGGCCTGAAGGGTCTTCTTATAAACATGGCTCTTCTACAAGGGAATGGAGGAGACATTTTTTTTGCAGAATAAAGCATTGCAGGTGTGGGCATGCTAGAATGTTTTTTGGCATGGTGTAAGATATTCGTTTTGAATGAATTATGTAAATGAGGACTGAGATACTGACCAGTTCTTCGTTATGCAGGGTGCTGGACGTCAGGGCTGAGGTGATGCCTGCCTTCCTGGAGTTCTGAACCAAGGACTGAGGGGACAGGAGAGGAGGGGTCAATTTCTCCTGGCTCACACAATATCTTTTCAGCTTCGTTTTGATCAAGACAAATCTCAGTACAGCCTATGAGCCTATTATTACAGTCTGTCTGGCAATGTTCTCCTGAATGGTTACAACAAACTAGAGATGACAGCTGCAGAAATTAAAGTGCTTCCTTCCACAAGAGCGCTCAATTTACTGGTGAGACAAGAAAACGAGTATACCTTCACCACATACGTGTTTCTATAGCAAGTTAGTTAGTTACTTACCATAGCCTGTGGCAGCAAAAGTGAAGGAGTGAGGAACAAGGGAGATATTTAATGTTAGAAAGGGGTATAATGAGGAAGGAATTTACAGACAATTAAAAACGCAGTGGGGAGATTTCACAAATTGATGCATTCATGCTGCTAATGAGTCCTGAAGCACAGTTACCATAATCAAAACCCTGATGGACATTCATGATAAAAACGAAACCATGAATACAGTTTGCACACCCTTAACACGGGGGGCAATCAACATAACAAAATGGTAAACAAGGTAAATCTACAGCCTGAACAATGAGCAGCTTGGTTGAAGAGTATGCATCATTAAAGCAGAGGAAAGGAGTTGTGGAGACTTGGACAGATAAACCGCCTGAAGGGGGGGGGAAGAGGCCACTGTTGTGTCCAGACTTCAGAGTCTGACCTCTGAATGAATTAGTCTGCGTTTGCTGCTCATTCAGACGGAACCCCACTCCATCCGACTCATTACCTGGGAAACTCTGACAACTTATAAGTGTGTGTGTATGTGAGAGAGAGGGGGGGGAGAGAGAGAGAGAGAGAGAGAGAGAGAGAGAGAGAGAGAGAGAGAGATGAGCGAGGAAAAATAAACATTTAACTGTTCAGTGATGCATGTTGCCTCCTTGTCAGAGTAAATAAGCATTAAGTGGCGAGTCCAGAGGGAAAGACGCACTTTAGTGTCACTATTGTGCTTAAAAATACAATAATGCCATGTTTTTTTTAGCAGAGAAGCCTGAGAAAACATTTTCCATAGAAGGGATTATATAAAAACTCCAAATGCAGTCATTTGTATGGACCATGTTCACAGTACGATTATTACCTTATTACCACAAATATGCAGCATGAATTCCTACCTGGAAATTGCGTCAGCATATCTAATCCAAAATACGGTCAGGATTTAGATTTGCAGCTTCTAAATCTACTGAATACCTTTTGATAATGCTGCGCAGGCTAAATTCCCAGCTACTATAATCCATATGCCTATTATCCTATTAAGATATATTCACTGCATTTTCACTCGCACTAATCGCTAACACACAATAAATGAGTCCTTCCACACTATATCTATATCTGTGTTTCAAATTAGCATAAACAATTAATGACTGCTTGGTAAGGCTAACATAATATGGAGCGCATTGTCTAGTGGGTCACAGCTGTACTTGACCCTATGCAGTGTACTATTCACACAAATTTCTTGACTGCTGCTGAAGATATATCAAGATCACAGCAAAGTGCTTTAATTGCTAACTAATAAACTGTTTCATGCTATACATAATATGACAGATTTTCACACTTCTTTAGTTTTTTACAATAGCGAATACAAATATAGGCCAGTGCTGCCCAAAGTGGGGTACGGGGCTAAAATGAGGTCGTTGACAGGGTCTGGGGGATCCCCAGCAAAATAAAGAATAGTCATTTCGCTATTATTTAATTCCCTTGAAGTTAGCCCAGTAAAATAATGTTTAAGAAAGACTAATCAGAGCTTTCATTCTCGTTACTCATCTCCCCAAATGTGGGTCCCTGGGACAACATTTTATCAAATGCATATGTGGCTTAATGTGAATCTATTCTGGGGTCCTTCATGTGAAAACATCTGGGGATTTCTTATATAGGATATCACTGTTCAAAAAAAGGAAGCTAACCCATGTTGCTAGGAGTGTGCTGTGTCTTACCACTGAGTCTTGTGATGGTCCAGTTTCTCTTCACGTCTGAGGGCTTATGGGCCAGCTCAAAGGCGAATGGCCCAGCGTTGGGGTTCAGGTCTCCATCCAGTGCTGTGATGTTGATGGCATTCGGTTCTGGCTTCTCGCACACCTCCGCCTCCTGGGGGAACACGCGCGGAGCATTGTCGTTGATATCCAGCAGGAAGATCTGGAGAGTACCTGTGCCACTTGCTGGAGGTAAACCTAAATGGGACACCCACAAGCACATACATATTTATGAGAATATTGATTTAAAAAAATGTATATATGGATAGGGGTATATTGAAATACCCACTCTCATTCATTACATACAACCATTATGCAGTCGACACAGAAAAGCAAAGCATACATTTTATTCATGCTAAAATAGGGCACTCTAATAAGCAGCTATTTGCTCTAGTGGGAGAAGCCCCATCCAAACTGCATACTGATCTGAGAATCTAATCTCAAATGAGGAGGGAGACAGAAAGAGAGAGATATCAGAACATTTGGGTAGTGTGTGTGTCTGAGTGTGTGTCTGAAGAACGTCTTCCTGATGAAGGACACGGGACGGGAATACTAAAGCAGACAAACAGAGCCCACTGTCGCTCCTCTCAGGCTCTCCTCTATGTATTCACTGAGCTAAGAGGCTTTTTTTTACCATTCAGGCCACGCTTAAAGGAGCTAGTCATCCAATCCTGACCCATTAATGCTCTTTATTGGTAGAGTTTTTAAGCCTATTGGCCTGAGCTATGCTCCATAGTACAGGGTAAACCTGAACAGAGGTACACCCTGCCAGTGCAGGGAAGAGGTGAATATATCCACATGCTGGCTGGTTCTGGGATTACTACCACATTAACCTTCAACTAAGGTGGTCACTGTAGCAGACATGCCAAGTGCCTGGTACAAGGTTGACCTTCAAGCATGGAGGCTGCTTTTGTGCCAGTAAGAGAAAGCGGTTTTCAACTGATTTGGTGCATTTGTGCACTACTGCCTTGTACAAAACATCACAAAAGTAGTCTGGTGCTAGGTGGAAGATTGACCTTCGAAAGGTAGGATACACTGGTACCTTCTGTTAGGCTACCTTTCAAAAAGGCAGCATTATCTGTTCCAATGCTCCAATAATAATGGGCTGGAATGGAGTGCTAGTGTAAGATTCTGGCTAAAACACCTAAAAACATGCAGTCAGTGCATCACAGGAACTCAAAGAAGGTATTTTTGGCAACTTCAATCCCACTTGAAAGGTCACGTACCACTGTCTGAAGCCAGGAATGTTGCATTGTACAAACTGTTCTTCACATAGGGCGACTCTCGGTCCAGAATGGCAATTGTTGTGATACGACCGGTGTTAGGGTCAATCCTCAGCCAGTTGGCTGGATCTGACAGTTTGGAGTATCTGAGAGAAGACAAAAAAAGAGAGGTTTAAACAATAATTAATAATCCTTACTATTCATTTAGACTTCAAACGAAATTCAACTTTATGCAGAATTTTCTGTAAGGGATTATCTGCGAGTAGTGGGCACCACCTGAGGAAGTTTATGGTGTTGAAATCTGTTAAATGCTCTGCACCTTTGAATTGTTCCCTTTGAGATGTGTAATGTTTCAACTAGGCTGTACTTTGTGACTTGACTTGACTTGCCCTCCTCCTGTTCTTTTCATTACGTACCTGATGCTTTGCTGCATGAAGCGATCGGGGTCCTGGGCAGTGAAGGTGGTCAGCGTGGACTCGGGCATCATTCCCTCCTCCAGCTTAATGAGTTTGGGGTTGGGATCGAAGTAGGGGCTCTCATTGACATCTATCACCCTGATGGAGACAGTGGCGGTGGACTGGCGAGGGGAGTGGATGCCTCTGGCCAGGGGAACCTCGTTCTTCGCTTCCACCGTCAGCACATACGTCCGGCTGATTTCGTAGTCAATAGGCTGGAGAACAATAACAGACAATAAATACAGATTGACACATCAAAATGCAATATAAAAGAGCAAAGTTAATTAAACAGAAGAAAATGAACACAAGCACACGTTGTTCGCCATGCATTATGCAGTGGCCGGTCAGTGACAACACTTAAAATGTCAGTTATGTGAAATTGGTGAGAGGGCAACTCAAATAATTGAAGCCTTTTGTTGCTGTTGCTGAAAAATCATATTGTGAAAGCTCACAATAGACAGTATGGCAGAGAATGGATCCCTCTGTGGTCAGCTGAGCAAGTAATCATCATCAGTAAATGAAGCGTTGCAATAATTTTGTAATTACAGTGGCATGAATTGTTTCTGTTTTATCAGTATCGTCCTCTTTGAGTTGCTCTGTACAAAATGCTCCTACTCTCCCAGAGTGGGCTGTGGGACAGTCTCTGTTCAGCCCATTAAGGGAGGCCTAACATAACATACAAAAACATTCAAGACATTTGACTTCAAATTAAACATTTCTGAAATGTTCACTATCTAACCACAACATAAATTACTTATGACTCCATTACCCAGATTGCTAAGCTGTTAAACTGAGCGGGCAAATATGAAGGAGTCACCTGCTAATTCATCATTAGGCTGAGTTTTCTAGTTTGGCTGCAAAATACGCTCATACCATATGGTGTAATTGCCAGATCTAAATGGAAAGTTTCTTTAAAAACTTCAGATATCGCGCATGAGATATCCAATCCATGAGATAGCCGATCCGTGCCCCCCCCCCACCGCTCAATCCATACTATATGGAAAACAGAAATGATTGACCTGCAGCATAGCTCAGTATAGCAGACATACTGTGCAGTGTAGCAGACTAACAAGTGCTATAAACTATTCATCTTGAGGGTTGTACTATGTATTCAAGGTAAGCATCTCCCAAGCGATACAGGGGTGGAGTTTGGAGGGGCGGCCTTACCTTGACGACGGTTACCAGGCCCTCATTAGTGGTGGGATCAGTGGGCACAGAGAATCTGCCGGTGGGGTCGCCCCCAGTGATTTTGTAGACTGCATTCCAGGCAGGTGTGTTGGGCTGGTCCTTGTCAGTCACCGTCAGGTTGGCCACAATGACATTCACACGGTTCTCAGGCACCTCACCGAAGAACTGCATGAATAAACCATGTGAGCTGTTAGCGATACTGCTGTGGCAGCAGAAAATACACAGAGCCCTGCTTCAGAGCCCAGCAGGACCTATCTACGGCAACTTATCATGTCATCATGGTCATCTCACTCCCCTTCCTCCCCTGATAGCACAACAGTCGCATTAGACATTTCAGTGATTCACAAGGACACTAAGTGCCTCCTTCACACTGGTAGACTCGCCATCCCAGTAGTTGCATGTGTCAACATTTGGATGGGGGAATATAACAGTTTACACATGGCTGGCTACTTGTATGTCTATGACTTCGGAAATGCTGGGCAAGCAGAACTGAGTAAGTGAGCAGAAGTGACGGTTGAGTGCATATAGCCACACTGGGGTGAAGATGGGGTCTTTAGCTAAGATTACAGTGTTGAGGTCTCAGATATGAGTTTGTTTCTTACCGTCTCAGCAGTGAACTCTGGCGGATTGTCATTAATGTCAGTGACTCTGATGACAGCAGTTGCCGTGTTGGAGAGGCCGTACATGGGGTTGCCTTCCATGTCAGTGGCCTGGATGATCAGCGTGTACTGAGGCACTTTCTGGAGGGGAAGATAAGAGAAAGAGGCACAATTAAAACACTTTTCATATGCCTTACAACAATAACAACGACATAGCAATGTTTGGAGAATATGGATATGTACAGTATATACATTAGTATGATGGTGTTGACATAACATGATTCAAATCAGCACTGGCTAGCTTTCTAATTGCGATGACTAATGGTGGCTCTCTAAATAATATGTTCCCATTTATTCCCTATGGGGGGAGGATGTGAGTTTCTGAAGGCATGTGTGAAACTCACACCTCTACTATGTACACCATCATGAAGCTAACAAATGACTCCTTTCACATTAAAAGCCACTCAGGTGACGGACCAGTTGCTAGGTAATGAGAATCGGGCAAATTACTTTCACGGTGGCAACTGGCGGACATAAAACAGCGGCCCCAGGGCGGAAGTGATTGAGCAGCCACCTAGCCAGATTGCCCTCACTAGAATTGCACCAACTGGCTCCAGCTTTATATATTTATTTAGTTATTTTCTTCTTTTTTTTCTTTTTTTTCTCAGACAGCCATGCCATCCAATTAAATGAAAGAGTGCTACCATTTATAGCACAGGAAATAGAGAAAAAGAAAACAGAAGTAAAGCTGCTGCTTTACAGAAGGACAGAGAGAAAGAGGAAAGAGAAACATTTAGCTGCTCAATGATGCATGTTACCTCCATGTAACGGCTTAAACACACTACCCCCGTCACGTCACCATCAGCGTTCACCATCAAGTTCATGATTCATTGAAATCAATGAAAGATGCCACACTGCCCGCATTACGTCACGTTCGATGGCAGCGTCCAACGTCAAGAATAGCAGAGCTTGAATTCTCGATGGCTGACGCATGTGTTCACCCATAGGCTAGTGCATTGAAATAAAAGTTTATATTGGTTGTTTTCTGGTCCGTCCTGATGTGCTCTGTGGGGCAGGTAGAACGTGGCGTTGACGCAACGCTGATGGCGACGTTACGTGACGGGGGTAGTGTGTTTAAGCCATAAGAGTAAATAAGTGTGAAGCGGCTGAATCCTTTTCTACTTCTCATTTAGAGTTTGTAATCAGCAACGTTCAGTTTGGCTCATTAGTTCTCAGACAGTCTGGATATTAACAAAAACACCCAAGCTCTGTTTTGTCCTCCCTCATATTTAAAAAAAATGCACGGCTCATTTATGTCAACATAGAGATATGCTGATATACATGTAGAACTGCGACAAGCGGCAAAGGAAAGAAGAAAATGAATTAAAGTAATGGATGGCCGTGCTAATGAGAATGTGCCTTAAATGCCAATGCAATATGATTTTAATAGGGCTGCATTCACAAACAAACTAATCAAAAGAGAGGAGAGGGAAGGCTGTTTAGGACTATGAAATCAAAAGAAAGAAAACAAAATCATAGACAGACATATACACAAAGGCAAACTGAAAGAAAGAAAGGAAAGCCAGGCAGAAAGGCAGAAAGAAAGCCACAAAGAAAGCAAGAAAGAAAACGTGAGAGACACCTCTCTGTCCAGGCCTGCTGCCACTGTAATGATGCCTCCTGTCTTATTGTTGATGGTGAACATATTGGAGGTCGGACTCTCGGGATTCTGAGACAGGATCTTGTAACGCAGCATCCCATTAGCCGTTTTGGGGTCATCTTTGTCAACAGACGTTACCGTCATAACAAACGTCCCTAGGGAATAGACAGGACAGACAAGACAGAGACAAGATGCAAATACTCAATACACTTTTTTTTTAAAAACACACACGGTCAGTTAGCTAAAGCTACTGCTCTACTCATTGGCAATCAGAACACATTAGAAGTAGACTGAATTGTGCTGCATCGACTCCACCACATTTAAAGCTTTGTAATATATACATCCAAGGTACTTTTTTGTGATGTTAAAGTGGCATAGATCGCTTCAATACTCAACAGTAGCCAAGTTAACAAAGTGGCCACCCCAGGAATGCCATCAATGCTGTTTGATCAGCTATTAGTATGGCGGCAGACTACACCTGATCCGCTGCTCATACAGTGTGATGCTGGGCCTGGCCTTGTCTGGCATCTTACCTGGCTTGGAACCCTCAGGGACGGTGCCGTTCCAGATCTGATGGATGAACTCTGGCCTGTTGTCATTCATGTCGATCACATTGATTACAATGTCAATAGGGTTTTCTACCTGGTTGCCATTCAGGTCCACTGCATGAGCTCTCAGCTGGGGAAAAACATATATAAACACATTTGGACTATAATCCTGTTCAAGCAAACCAGGCATTTGCAAACACACAAGGACAATTATTATCTCAAGCGTTCAGACAGAAAGAAAATAATACATTAAAAAAACATACTGGGACAAATCGCAAACTAACTTGCTGTGACAATAAACCCCATTAACCACCACTAAAGGTCCTTAACTGTATGTAGAAGACCAAACAGTTAAGAGCATCCTCTTTACTGAGACCAGTGTGACAGGAGGCAGGGCTGGAGCTCTGCTTTTGTAAAGCACACATATTTCCCACAGCAACTCCCAGTACATGCACGGCAAAAGCTTGATTTAGAGTCAGATACTCGCTGGTATAATTGTTTCTAGTCTATTACATACATATGTTGAAATCAAACATTTAGTTTTCTGTATCGCCTCGGTGTTAAAGCACATGAATGAATAGCACTGAATGCTAAATATTATATAGTTTAAGGACCAATGCAAAACAGCTAGTGAATAAAGCAGCCCTTGAAGAAGCTGGAGGTTATCTTAATGTATTTAACACACACACTCAATTCACTCAAAAGCCTCAAATTGAATCCTTTAAATTCTCAGACGGATAAGTCAGATTTCCTGGGAGACCACCATCATGCCCCGGTCTTTATTGAGTCTGAGGGGGCTGTTTGGGCTACACATGATCCTTGAGCACATGCCAATTGGCAGGAATTTACAGCACAGCCAGAGAGAAGACATTTTTCTTGATAAAGCAGGCTGGAAAAACCATTAGCAAAGTATAGGCAAATCATTAAAGGGAGTTCCCCTCTACTCTTCTTTTCAAACCAGCAAAGTGCCTTTACTATTGTGTCAGACTTACATGGAAGTTGGAGATGTGCTCTCGATCCAGGGGCTTGTTGACAGATAGCTCTCCAGAGATTGGGTTGATGATGAAGATGCCAGTGGGGGGCTGGTCAGCACCAGGGCCCGTCACACTGTATCTTAGGGACCGGTTTTTGTCATTGTCCGATCGGATCTGTGGGTTAGGAGGATGAAGTGTTTGTTAATAACTAAGGATGTAACGATATCGTCAATTTGGCGATATCGCGATAACAAAAATGTCTCGATACCATCGTGGGCCTGTGACGGCATCAACGATAGGTATTACAGGCCAAAAATGTAATTGCTTTTGTTTGAACAGCAGCGGAGGGAACTATCTTCTAACAGAGACGATCTTTGAGACCCCCGTCGTCCTTTGTGTGCAAGCCAAGCGCTGCGTCTTCACCAGACGCGCTCAGCTCAGACCCACTCTGTCTCTGGATTTTGTCAATGAGTCTACCTGGCTCCGTAAAACTACTACTCTCCCAGCTTCCCATTGTCTAGCGGATTCTCTCTATTCCTCCAGCTCATACCTAGCCTATATCTCTTTCTCTCGCTCTCTCTCCAGCCCCAAAACCCCTCTTTCCCAAACTCCTATGTTTTCTCTCTCTCTCACTCACACACACACATGTGGATTTAACTGAACATATTGGGGCATCTGTAAATTAACTGAAACGGAACTATTTTTGTTTATAGACTGATTTATAAAGAAGAAAGGGGAAAAGACTTGAACCTCATTTAAAGGACTGCCCTGAACTGGAAAACTGTGA
>OMLI01011937.1:0-10703 GCA_900302605.1 Rondeletia loricata
CACACACACACAGAAATCCAGACACACTCACTATCAAAGTAGCTGGTGTCCTCCTCTGACTCCAGGTGGGGGATGAACTCTGCCTTCTGTCTCAGCAAGCTGTTCCAGTCCAGCTCAGTGAAGAACGGGTGCTGCTTCACCTCAAACGCTCCGCCTGGTGGCACGGAGGACAAACAACACAACCCGTCACTGTCTCATTACAATATGGCTGGAAAGTGCGCTTCAAAATATATTACAGGCTAATGACGCATTTGTGGAATACAAGTAGTTTCATAATCCATGAATACACAGTTGAAATGAGGGAGAATTCATAGTGTCACTAAACACAGCTAACCATCAGTCCTTAGACATGTGCAGTCTATCCTGAATGCCTCTTTGGAAAAGCTCTCATTAATGTTATTTTGCATGCAGAGGATAGTACCTGTACCCAGCCTCATAAGAGGGTTGGTCTGCAGCAGGGTGGAGATGAGGGCCTGGGCGTCCGCAGGCAAGGCTTCATCGCCGTCTGGCCATACTATGTCATCTGGAAGAGACAAAGTAGAAAGGGCACAGGGTGAGAGCGGCGAGGAGGAGAAGCATTCCCTCACTTTGAAGTTTTTTCGAGAACACAAATCCATGGCCAGAATTTTTCAGCCCAGTCTAGTGTGAAATTGTCCTTACTACCCACAGGGGAAAAAAAGAAATATGGAAATGTAAGAAAGCTAGACCGTCTGGAGAAAGGTTAATATTGTAAACTAAAAACAATAAGATGAAAACTAGGTGTTAAAAAAACATTGTTGTGAACTGAAATAAAAATAAAAACTTTGTGAAAAAACAAAAACTGAACTAACTTGCCTACTAAAATAAAATAAATACATAGTATGTGAAATGTTTTTAGTTTTAATCTTGTTGTTTATGTGCAAGGTAAAAATGAATTAATTTTGGGTGAAGAATTTTGAAGTGGTCCCAACTTTAAGTTATTTAAGAAAGTATTGAAAAATGTATGTAAATACATTTGTAAAATAATTCATTATTTATTGTTTGTATTACACAATACCTGTTGCAAACATATACAAAATGCCAATTCTGAACTTGTATCATTATACCTTTTAAAAATGAAACTAAATAAAAACCAAACTAAAACTAAACATTTGTAAAAAAACAAAACTAAAACTACCAACCTCACACTGAAAACTAAGTAAAACTAAACTGAAATTGAAATAAAAATGGAAAACTATATAAAAAATAAAAAAACAAATGAAAAATCCATAACTGTAATAATCTTGCTCTGCAGTAGTGCTCAAAATCCTTAGGTTCATGCCAACTTCCTCACTTGTTTGAGATGTATGGCATTGGGTAGTATGGGAAAGCATTCTAAAAGCATTTACCCATATGGTTTCTAATCTCTGTAGGAGGAGCTCTTATTGTAAACCGTTTCATCCAGGATCCATTAAGAAATTTAGCCTATCACCCTGCAACCCAATATAATGAAAACATTTTTCATTCCATAAAAACATAAGAAATCAAAAGCAAACTTTTGTGGTTTGCTAATAATGTACTGTTTGTATTCTGGGAAACAGTGTTCGACAAAAAGAAACGCAAAATATCCTGCTTCATCTAAATGTACAAGAAATCCCCACAGAAAATTGTGGAATTTTAACAGTAGGACCTTTTGATACTGTTTTACAGTTTTTCTCGATAGTTTAAACGCGTTTCCTGAAACTATAGCTCAATTTCTCTAAACTCTACACACAAAAATGAAAACAGTTAACCATTTTGGCAAAACTCCACAAATCTCTTGCAAAATGAAACACTGTACTCAAAACCATGTTCTCTCTTCTCAAAACTGATTCTTTCCACCAAAACAATACACACAGGCCTCATATGAATATCTCTTACAGAGCATCAATTAAACACTGGTGAGATACATTTTAAACACTACCATCAAAATACTGTTGATATGTTTTGGCTTCATGAGGCCATGTTACATATTAAAATGTATAAAATTGTGTAGAAATGGTTTCCAATGTTACCTATTTTGGCAAAACTCATAATTGCACTGATAAGGAAAATGAAAAACACAAGAAAATGCTTAGACTGTCAGTCTGGGCCATGGATGTAATGATGAAATCAACGCACAAATACAAAAACGTAACAAAGCAAATCTTTACTTGTTACTGTACAATAAATGTTCAGCTGACTCGGACACCACCTCCTCCTCCTCTTGCTCTCCCTCTACCTCTCTGTTCTCCATGCTGCTCCATTGTTTCCCAACACAGTAGAGGTCACCTGAGGCCTCTTTTATGCTCTGACACATAATTGAAAGGTTCAGCCAATTGAGTTTTGAACAGGTGTGAAGTGAGTGAGACCAAATGATAATTAGAGTGTGGCATTTTGAAGACCAGTGTGTTCCATGTGAACAAAGTGTCCGAAATGATTAGATCTGTGTTTAGAGTTTAGCAAACATTTGATTTAGAATTGCTATTTGAGTGAAAACAATGGAATTGTGCTTAGAGTTTAGCAGTCTGGAGTCATGTTGTTGATACATGAGCTTCAGGTTTTCAGAATTGTGTGCATAGTTCCAGTTTCTGTGTGTAAAATATCGAGAAAATGTTTGAATGATCTAGCTGACCCTTTCCTCACCTGTAATGACCTGTCCAAACAGGTCTTCAGGAGTGTCTCCGAAGAAAGGCACGCAGCCCACCAGGAACTCATAGAGGATGATGCCCATGGCCCACCAGTCCACCGGCTTCCCGTAGCCCTGACGCAGAATCACCTCCGGGGCAATGTACTCTGGAGTACCACATACCTGGGTGATGGAGAGAGGAGAGAGGGTGGGAGAAAGGGAGGAAGGAAGGGGAGAGAGAAGAAAGAAAGAAAGAAAGAAAGAAAGAAAGAAAGAAAGAAAGAAAGAAAGAAAGAAAGAAAGATAGCGAGATAAAGAGGATAAACCTAACAAATTTAGAAACATCAACAAACATCAACAAATAGGTAGGCCTACGTTATCTAGTAGCCAGGCATAGGCTACAAAGTATTAGGATTAATTTGTAGTTGGTCTCTCTTACCCTCTACAACCACTGACATCAATCTATATACACAACTAGATGTAACTAATACAGACAGCAATAGTGACATAGTAATAGTAATAGAAAGGCTAGCCTATGTAAACCCCTTATCAACAGGGTGGAAAAACGTTAGGCCTATTTGTTTTATTGACAGCCAGTGAAAACTGTAGTTTGTCGTCAGTTCAGTGATCTAAATTAATGTTCAATCAACAAACAAATGTAGCTATTATTTAGCTTGTCCCAATTGCACAGCCTAAGACAGCCTTTTTCTCCTTTGTCAGTGTTGTCGCTCTCCAACGTCCTGAATGTCTGGAGCATCTCTCCTTAGCACGTTAAGTGAATTCAAATGTAGGCAATATTAACACGGGGAATGTACATCATCAGGGAGACTGAAATGTTCGGATTATTAAAATATGCATGACAGACATATGGACACTTGAAATTGCTATATAGGCTACGATTTATTGCATAATGTATAATTGCGCATGGACGCATATTAAATAAAAATAAGACCAGAGGCAATAGGCTAAATGGGAGCTGCCGGCAGGAGTGCGGCCGCACCCCCTCGCCCCTTCTTCCAACGTCTTAAATTAATACATTGTCTCATTGGGAGAACTTATACTGAATGAAATAATAGTAAAATTAAACTATCCTACATTTTGCTGGGGACCTCCAGCTAGTTTTCCCACCTGTCAAATTGATGCGCCATGCCAACGGCTATTTTATGGAAGATGTTACACCTAGTAGGGCGCAGGTGTAAGTTTTAAGTTGTAACTTCAGTCTAGGTTGGAACTATTTCAGTTGGTGCAACCGTTAAAATTTTTGTAATGCGTAAACTCAGACTTAGTGAGACTTTACGTTCAAACTTTACATTTGAACTTAAGTTTAACTGGTGCAACAGGCTGCTGGTCTGTTTCATCTGCAGATGTGAGTTGATTACTGACAGCCAAACAGATGCCTGCTGCTACCCAGAATGGCTAGAGGACACATGGGCCAATCGGATTAATTCTGACTAGTTTAATTCAGACCGTAAACAATAACTATAATTGCAAAATGGGACTGTGATGGAGATGGAGAGCATTAATGATTCAGTAATTCAGACAACACAGGAAGCATTGTAATACTGTGTCTTCATTTGGAGATTATTGGTTTTGCAGGATGACTTGGCTTGTTTACATGCATGGCTGGGGTAGAGCAACAGATCCTTTGAATGCCAGATGCCGGTTTATCCATACATCATATCTTCTGATTTAAAAATCGTACATGTCACCCATTCAGTTCTCATTCTAGTGTGATTGTCAGCAGCCTCTTTTCTTTTGGGAGGGATGGGCCAAAGTAAGCACACTGTGACTTAAGCCACATTAGACTCTAAAGATCTGAAGTTATTTCTAACACAGCGTATATAATATAAAAGCTAGGATGAACCCTGTCCTACTGGTCAAGGTTGGTACTAGGCTACAGTTACTGTACCTGTTTATCCAGGAACTCCCTGGCATCCTTCTCTATGTGTCCCTCATACAGGTTGGTGGTGAGGCTCATTAGGCCCATCTTAGACAAGCCAAAGTCTGTCAGCTTGATGTGGCCCATGGAGGTGATCAGTAGACTATGTGGAGAGAGACAACAGGTATTCAGTAGTTTGATACTTGTAAATCAACTTCAAATTCTGGCACACGTCAGTAAGATCCGTATAGCCTTTTTTATTAACCAGACAGATCAATGTCACGCAAATTCCTATTTTCAATAGTAGCCACTATGTCTTCCTTGCCACCAGAGGCGAAAACACTCACTTGTCAGGTTTGAGGTCTCTATGGACGATGCCATAGTTGTGCAGGTACTCCAGAGCTAGAACAGTCTCAGCAAAGTACATCCTTGTCAGCTCCACGGGTAAAGCCCCAATGTTCTTCAATAGAGTGGCACAATCACCTCCTAAGAAAACATAGTAACATCTACTGGTTATGGCTAAAATGTGAGTGGAATTTGCTATTTCTATAGAGTGCACAGTGTCCTTGTTTGAGACATGATTTGATGGAAATGATACAGACAGAGAGGATGGATTGCAGCACACAAAGTCCGGAGGATGACAAGATGGGATTTGATCTGCTGAGGCAGAATAATATTATGATAATGATGCATAATAATATATGTCCTGTGCCTGTGCCTGGGTTGAACACATTTCAGTGCATATGTGTTTATTTGTTTTTTTGACTTGTCATCCACCTTGGCTGCCACTAATCCATGTTTGGCAGTGTCATCATGGATGAGTCACTCACACACAACTACCCTTTCATGCCTGAGTGTGTCTGTGCACTAACAGCCAGCATAAGAAATGCTGAAGCTATCAGGGCCATGACCGAGCCGCCCTCCAGGGAATTCAGCACAACTAGAGAGGAAGATGAATTGGGCTTGAGCAGCAGTGTGAAACAACTGACCTTGTTTCAACATCTACTACTATGGCCAGAGGAGGCACTTTGATGCAAGTCGTTTGACTTTCTAGGCCGAGTATCGTTGCGATAGTGAAACAAGAGTTGTTCAATCTCATCTGCCCTTCTGAAGATCGAAGACAGCTAAGTGTAAGCACTTGTTCTCTCTCCATTCCACCATATTACTTTCATTTATCTGATACTGTCACATGTCTTATGGAGGGCCTAACAAGGACAAAAAGGATAACAACATCATTTACATTCACATTTGAGACATTAAGCTGACACTCTTATCCAGAATAACTTACAATGAGTGCAAAACTGTAATAAGCTTTAAACTCCTAGATTGCCAACATTACAAGCAACCAATAGTGAGGAGTGCAAGGGTCAGAGCCACAGCACCCAGACAACAGATAAGGTCATGAAATAGGAGTCAGGGAGAAAAGGGTCAAAAGTGTTGTTGTTATTTTATAAATAAGACAGAAACATGATCTAGCATTTCCTCAGACATCTGGCACATCCCAGACATAATCCAAACCTCTCATGGGAGATCCAGAAAGGACAAACGGAACAGGAAAAGTTACAACAAACAAATTCAGAGTGGCCTCATAAATCAGAACCATCCTCTGAACCTCAGGTCCACCCACTATATACTCCAAATCTGCAAACAGGGTGCCAACAAAACCAAGGGCATCCAACAAAAACATCCCCCCCAAAAACCCGACTCGCTTACCCTCAACGTATTCCATGACCATGCAGAGGTGGCGCCGCGTCTCGAAGGAGCAGAACATGGAGACGACGAAGGGGTTCTCTGCGAAGGTGAGGATGTCCCTCTCTACAAAGGCCTGCTGGATCTGGTTCCTCAGGATCAGGTTCTGCTTGTTGATCTTCTTCATGGCGAAGCGCTGACGTGTCTCTCTGTGGCGCACCAGGTAGACGGCACTGAAGGAAGGAGAGGCAGAAGAGCAAAAAAGGAGAAATTGAGGGGAGTAGCGGGGCCAAAAAGAGGTACGGAGGAAAGACAGCGGGGTGAGAGAGAGGAGTCAGTGGTCGGATCATTTTGTGGTATGGGAAGATCAAAAAAGGGATGGGGGAAAGAGAGCAAAAAGAGGGACAAGACATTATAGTATGCAAGAAAGGATATTCTATCTACTTTTAGACATGGATTTAATACAATATGGCTGAGTGGATACATCTGAGTGCTTACTTAGGCTTCAATCCACTGCTTACCCATATGCTCCATTGCTAATCAGTTTGATGGTCTGGAAGTCTCCTTCACTTGGTGGCTTGATGACTCTCCCCTTTCCCTGGTTAAATAACCAACATGTTGACGAATTATAAAACTATAATTGCAATCAACACAGAAGTGGTTTAAATTAAGTTATTTTCTCAAGTCTCATGGATTATTGGTTGATTTTGGTGGTTGTGTGTGTGTTTGTGTGCTGGTGTGTGCATGTAGACATACAGTATGTGTGTGCATGAATGCATATGTCTGTATGCATGAGTGTGCGTTTGTTTGTGCCTCACCTCTGCCGAGTCATCGGTCTCCGGGGTATGTGGACCCTCACTGTCATAGCTGTCGAGGCTCACAATGTCTGTTGGGAAACAACGATAGTTAACAAGCAAACCCAGTGTCAAAATGAAAGCAAAAGATAAAATGTTCACACTAAAGCGCTGTGCCTTGCACACTGCTCCGAGGAGATCAAATTTAATTTGCAGCTGCTCAAACATCTTTTACAAAACAGCTATTCAAATTTCTAAAAAGCATCACATCACAGAAAGACATGAGAATTAAAATAGCTTCTCCCAATTAATTGTTCTTGTCTCCTTCAGCTCTCCCTCCCCCTCACTTTGTACTTCCTCTCTCCTTGAGATGTTTTCAGTGCTGCTGCTCTCTTGTATGTGACAGCTGCTCAAATGCACTGATTATAGTTCTGTTTTGTTGAAGCGGTGAAATAATGTATCGATTATTAACTTCGGAAAGGGTTATGAAGCCATTTTCTGAGTATGAACTTCATGTAACCTAAAAGTCACTGAGCCAGGGAGAGCAAAACTAAGAAATGGCTGTTTTAAACATGCTTTTGTAATCATGCTTTTGTAATGTGAAAACAACCAATGTTGTCAACAGTCTCTCTGGGGAACCAAGAGAACAAATGATTGAAAGTGATGTGTGTATGAATATGTGTGGACATATGAACATGTATGCATGCACGTATGCAGGCATGCGTGTGTGTGTGTGTGTATGTGTGTGTGTGTGTCTATGCATGACAGTGCGTGCAATATAAAGTGCAAGATCAGGATGTAGAGTGCCACATTGTTAGCAGAGATTAACTGTGAAAGACCTAGCTGACCCATATTTCTCCTGAATTCTGAGACAAAACTGCAGCAGTTTATTGTGAATAGTCATTCCGGGCCATTTACCCCATCAGCTAATGAACAGCTTTTGATGGATTAGACTGGGACGGGTTGAGCAGATGTGAATTAGAGCCGTGAGTTCGGGGGCCGAGTTTGAGCCATGATGATTAATGAAAGACAGCGATGCCACTGCACAGCCAGCCAGTAAATGAGCCAGCCAGTCTACAATCTGCATCTCAATAAATGTCCTCACCTTGAACATCCAATACAGCCGATCAGCAGATACAGTGATTTTTTTTGTTTTTGTTTAAATGCAATACAATAACACTGCTGATTTCTCAGTCTGCAAATACCATTCGGGCTATTTTTGTTGTTGTTGCCATGTCTACAGGCTGCCAACAATGTCTGTCAGAGAGCTTTTCACATTGTGGTTTTCACACAGCACATGAAAAACTAACTAATGCGCTTTCTCACTGTCTAGTGTCTACATACTTCCAATTAAAGTTACATACATACAATAAATTAAGTATTTCATAAAGTACATTTCTTAATTTAGCTCATTTCTTTCTTTGTTTCTTTGTTTCCTTCCTTCCTTCCTTTCCATCTCTCCACCTCTCTCACCCTCCAGTGGGTCCCTGGTCAGCCCCAACTGGCTGATAATGTAGCGAGGGATGTCCGCCTTCATTAGTTGTCCCTCCTTGGCGTGGTCCTCCGCTGCCTCCAGGAGATGGTAGAACTCCTCTGGGTTGAACTCCTACCATCAGGGGAGGAAACAGATTGAGATGCCCAAGCTATGTACAATATACCTGCACCTTAAAGCTCTATGAACTGGACTGACTGGGTTGAACTCCTGGAGTCAGTCAAAAACGCAGTGTGACACACAGAATATATACAGTATACCAGGGTTGGGGTCAATTGATGAATGAACTCATAAATTCCAATTCAACTGAGGAATTGGAACTGGAATTGGAATCTGAAAAAACCTACAGCAAACAGAATTGGAATTGAACTGGAATTTCAGGAAGTTGAATTTAATTCAACAAGATTCTGTGAAGTTCCATGTTTTTCTGTTTTTTCTTACAACATATCTGAGATTACACGTAGTGTTATATATTATCAATACTGAATATCATAAAATGTTAAAGGTACCTTTCTGGTGCATAACATGTAATCGTAATACATACATTATGATTGAATGTATGTGATTTGTTTAACTGTCTTTTATTTGATTCATAATGTTTGATTTATAATGTTTATCAAGTCAAGACAACCTCTCTTAGAAATGGAATTTCATGGAATTTAATCGGATTCAATTCTGTTTCCTGTCATTCCAGTTCAATTCCAATTCTGTTTCCTGTCATTCCAGTTCAATTCCAATTCTGTTTCCTGTCATTCCAATTCACTTTCAATTCTGTTTCCTTCCAGGAATTGAATTGGAATTTACCATGCATTCTCAATTCAATTCATGAATGGCCCCAACCCTGCAGTATACAGTATATACTTCCAACTTGTAGCTTTACAATATGAAGTACTCTGACTGGCTTGAGCTCGTGGAAGGAGGGGATGAAATACAGTGTGACACACAAGATAAACAGTCGTGAGAAGAACTTTGTGAACCCTTTGGAATTACCTGGATTTCTGCATTGATTGCTCCTAAAATGTGATCTGATCTTCATCTAAGTCATTACAAAAGATAAACACAACCTGAATAAACAAATAACACACAAACAATTGTACTTTTTCATGTCTTTATTGAAGACATTGTTTAAATATTCACAGTCTGGTCTGGAAAAAGTATGTGAACCTGTAGGATAATTACCTCTATGAAAGGGGGTCATTGGAGTCAGATGACATTCAGATATGGGTTAGAGGTGCCTTGCTGTCTGTTTTCATGAGTCCACAATAAGAAAAACATTGAACAAGAGTGGTGTTCAAGGAAGGATGCCACGGAGGAAATCACTGCTCTCCAAAAAGCACTGCATACCAACACCAGAACCCAGCCGTGAAGCATGGTGCAGGGAGCATCATGGTTTAGGGCTGCTTCGCTGCCTCAGGGTCTGGACAGCTTGCAGTCATTGATCAATGAATTCCAAATTATATCGGGAAATTGTACAAGAGAATATCAGGTTAACTGTGATCTGAAACTTGACAAGAGTTGGGTTGCACAGCACGACAATGACCCTAAGTACCAAAGTAAATCTACAACAGAGGGGCTTAAACTGATGGAAATCTGCATTTTGGAATGGCCAAGTCAGAGTCCTGACCTTATGCCTATTGAAATGCTGTGGCATGACCTCAAAAATATCGATGAACTGAAACTGTTCTGTAAAGAGGAATGGTCCAAAATAACTCTTAACTGTTGTACAGGTCAGGGGCCTCACTTATCAAACAGTGCGTAGGATTCTTACTAAAAGTGTACGTACGCCCAAAAGCCGAAAATGGCGTAAGCAAACAAATAATCAGACCTATCAAACCGTGCGTACGCACACCTGTAGGGAATTTTACCTTGATAAGTCACAATCCACCCAGAAAAGTGCGCACGTGGATCATTCTCATATCCCGCCCCCTACACGCCCAAATTCAACCATATATGGTCAATGCAAAGCACCACACTGTGCCACTCCGGTAGGAAGTGTGTTCCAGTTCCGGAGTTTAACAAGGACTTACACACGGGAAGGACACGAATGCATTGATTGCAGTTGCCGCTAGCGCTCATCATGTGTAAGAACAGTTATATGTATTAAAGTATTCTATTAAGCTTTAAGCCATGTCTCGACATTCGTGCTTTAAACGGAGCCCATGAGAAGGACATTACACACACGAATATAAATGCGCCATGCTGATCAATGCTATGTGGAGGGTAGGCTATATAATTGATCTGCAT
>OMLI01011963.1:0-15420 GCA_900302605.1 Rondeletia loricata
ACTGTGTCTCCTTCACCACCAACGTCTCTGCCAGGTCAGACACTCTCTGTTTGTGTGTGTGTGTGTGTGTGTGTGTGTGTGTGTGTGTGTGTGTGTGTGTGTGTGTGTGTGTGTGTGTGTGTGTGTGTGTGTGTGTGTGTGTGTGTGTGTGTGTGTGTGTGTGTGGATCTTCACATTGTAATTCAAAAATGTCAAACTTTGTAGGTACTGTGGCAAGGAGTCCCTGCCAGTGTTTATCATTTTATCTGTCTCTTATGCAGATTCTGGCTAGCAGACTGCCACCAAATCCCAGAGACGGTGGGCTTAGCCACCCAGCTGTACAGAGACCTGATCTGTGTGCCCTACATGGCCAAGTTTGTGGTGTTTGCTAAGATGAACGACCCGGTGGAGTCCAGACTGAGGTGCTTCTGTATGACGGACGACAAGGTGGACAAGACCCTGGAGCAGCAGGAGAACTTTGAGGAAGTGGCCAGGAGCAAAGACATAGAGGTACATGTTTATGTATGGTTTACTATCTATTCTACCACCCTGAAAGGAAGGTTCAGGATTTTTGAAGCATATCTAAATTGAGCTCTAATCAAGCTCCACCTTTAGACATTCAGAAGTTCTCACAGCATTTTGTTTCTGAACAGTTTGCACAAGCCTCCTGCTAGCATTTGTTAGAAATACTAGTGCAAGTCAAAAGTATTTCTCTCCACATTATACACTAACCATTCCATTAATTTAAATAAGTAACATAGTAGTCATTTAGCTGATGCTCTTATCCAGGGTGGCTTAAAATGAGTGCAGCAGTAGAATAAGCTTAAAATCCTAAATCACCAACATTACAAGCAACCAATAGTAAGGAGTACAAGGGTCAGAGCCACAGTGCCCTGACAATATTCCTGTGACCCTAGAATGATCATGTAGAGAAAAGTGCAGAGAAAAGAAATAGGAGAATTGAGAGCTAAAGAGAGAGGTAAACATTTTAAGTGCTTGTGCTCATGCTGGACTGAGCGCTGTCGAGGGTTTGAAGGAGGGTTTGAACCAGCTTCGACTTTCCAACCTGGCAACCCTGGTTTAGAGCTATGTGCTACTCTCAGACCATGGCATAAATATATTTGAAAATTGTTTCATTTTAGTTTTTACTATTGGAGGCACACTTCTTTAGACTTGCAGATTGATGCATTTTGCTGTTGCGTATGAGTATTGTTCTTACTTCTGTGATCTTCTCTCTCAGGTTCTGGAAGGTAGGCCCATCTATGTGGATTGCTATGGCAACCTGGCCCCTCTGGTCAAAGCTGGCCAGCAGTTAGTTCTCAACTTCTACGCCTTCAAGGAGAACCGCTTGCCCATCTGCGTCAAGGTAACGCATCCTTAGCTACCACGTACCACACCTCTTCTTCAGGTTAAGATTCTTCACATTAAGATGCTTTCTGTGGATGGGGAGTTGGCAGGGACATAAATCAACATGGCAAAAACTACTTGAATTTAATAAAATGGGAAATGGGCAAAATAGGCCCCTGGAAAATTCTGGACACAAGCAGCAACCAATTTAATTTAGTTGCTGTTATAATGTGGTGCCTGGGCATGGTTGTTTTAGCTCTAACCTCGGTAAGATAACTCTCCCTCTCTGTGTCATCCCCCCCTTTACTGTCCTGCTCTTTGTACAAAGAACCCTAGCCTTCATTACAGTGAACTCTGTCCACAGGGCATAACCCTCCCCCTCTGCTACATAACCTCATGTTATTGATCGATCCCCACTAACTTCATGTTCTCCCCAATCAGTCCTATTGGATCAGGTGCCACTTTTCCACAGCACGGCTAATTACAGTAGCAGAGCCAAGGGCAGCTCATTGTTTACCACTTATGACAAATAGGGCTGTTAGATTATTCATTCATTGTCCAGCTGATAAAATATTTCTGTAGGTAATATGTGAAAACAAAATCTCAGAAATGTAGTTTTAGGGGGAATTTTGTCATATGAAGTTGGAGCTAGCCCTGCTATGCTTTCTTATGGCCTCTAGATGTTTCAGAAACTCTGAATGAGCAAGCAAATGTCCAAACACAGCATAAAAACATCTTTTTAATAGGACACTTATTTCTGTAATGCCACATGTCACTTATTGGTGTAAATCTAACAAGGGCCTCCTCTCCTGTGTCTCCCCTGTTCTATACTCCCCAAATATATAACCACACTCCTTTAGAAAGACCATAGCTCTTTGCTAAACAGTGCTAAAATACATGATTGTATTGAGTGAAACCACAGTAACATAAATGTAAAATTATAAGTAACAGGAAGTATGTACATTTCTTAGTCATTTGTTGGTACACAAGTGAGAACAGTAACATAAGTGTACAGTGTTGAAATACATGAGTATATTAAAGTACATGAGTAACAGCTACCAGGTACAAAAAAAGAGATAAGGTAAGAAAAAACAATGTTTGGTTGACTCTCTGTAGGTTAGAGACAACAGCCAGGAGCCCTGTGGCCGTATCACTTTCCTCAGAGAGTGTAAGACCACCAAAGGCTTTCCACAAACCGCTGTGTGCAACCTGAACATCACTCTCCCTGCGCTGAAAAAGGTAAGGTAGCACTGACTCGGCTCCATTCTCTGTCGTCACCGCCATATAAACCATACTCACGGTTAGGGCAGTTAGGGCCCTAGGCTAACCTTGATGGACATAAGAAAGAGAAAACCTTTGGCCAAACTTGTGTCTTTTATCTGTTTCAAGCTTCTCTCTACATATATCGGTTATCTATGCAGTGGTTTTTGTCGTTGGCTGTTTTATTCTGTACCTACCTGCCAAATCACTTTTGATTTGGACGTCATGCTTTTGGCTCTGGGCTTTTGTGCAAAAGGCTTTTTTTTTTTTCAGGCTGGCTTACTTTGTGGCTTGTGTTCATTTGCTGTTTTTGCTAGTGAATGTTGGCTATTTATAATTTAGTTTTTTGGTGTTTGTTTGGTTGGTGTTTTTTTCCTTTGCTGAGTTTGCTGAAGTGGCTTCTCTTCTTCTGAGTTGGTGCTTCTGTCAATCACTCCTTTTTCACATCCTGATGTTTCTTTCCCCCTGCTTTCCATTATGTTACTCCCCCTGTTTCTGCAATGCATCTTGGGAACCAGGAAATGGAATCAGATCCCGAGGACGAGGTAATCCACACCCTCCCCACCATGTGCTGTCCTCTGCGCTAGGTCTATAGTGGCCCTGCTCTGCTCTCCATAGCCTTATTCTTTCCGCTGCTACAAGGGCGATATGAGCTTTCCTTGTTCAAAGCAACCCTTAGCTGTCCAGTTTTGCATGATATATTGTCAGATAAGGAAAACAATTTGTTTTTTGTCCAATCCTTGTCCCTTGCGCTCTATCCTTTGTGATACAAGTGACTTTAGAGTTAAGATATACAGTATAAATTGTCCTTAAGTTGTTAAGATTTTACCTTTATTATTATTAGTGTGTAACATAGAATATCATTTTTCACCTACCGGTATATTGATAATTGATAATATTGATAATTTAGAGTTTGTAGTTATCATAGTTTGTGACTAACTTTAGCAAATTTGTGACTTCTATTAGTTTGACATAAGAACACTTTTGTAAGTAGTAGTACTATCAGTAATCATTACCATACAGAAATAGGGGATTGGAGGGCAATGAATACTCTTAAAATGAAAAACATTATCTAAAGGATTTGCTGCCATATTACACAATCATGAGAGTACTGTGAAGTATGGCCTTTGTTTTTATAGTACTACTACGTTATACAGACTGTCAAATAAGGTTTGATTTAATTTGATATGATTAATAAGGTTCATGTGCTGTTGATTTGGCGGCACCATAGAATGTAGGGCGACCTAGCACTTATAGGTGTTTGTGTTGTTGTTATTGTTGCAGACTGAAAAGCCAGAGCGACGTCATACCTTTGCATCCCTAGCCTTACGTAAGCGCTACAGCTATCTGGCCGAGCCTGCACTGAGTGAGTGTGACATTTTCACTAACAAACATTTTTGGAAGTCATAATAACAATAATAATAATACCAATTTGCGTGGATAAATTAGATTATTAGCAATTTGAATTAATCTGTAAAATGCGTGATTAATATAGAGATAGATATGACATACTCAATGTGTGATAAATGCATATTTCTCACCCCACATAACATGCACTGTCCACATGCTTGTTTACAACATGGTATATATTTTTGCATGGGTCAATGAGTAATTTTTACGTTTCTGTGCTGTGCCTGCCCACGTTGTGAGTTGTATTGTGCTTCTTCTGGGTTTGTTTGTTTGTTTTCCACAGCTGAGTTTTAGAAGTCCAAATGCAGCAACATCAGCATTTAGCTTTGTTTTTCCTTTTATTTGCCATTTGTCCCCTCTGAGTTTAAAGGTTGTGATGATGTAGCATTTTTTGTTTGACAAAAATGCATGTTAGGAGGTCTTGAGTATGGCTTTCTTTCAGGTGCTTCTTTCAGTTATTCACACTCCCGCTGCTTGTCACCAAGGGTTATCAATCTTGCATGATAATATGGACCTAAACACTAGTCTTGGAACGTTTTGTCATAATATTCTTTTGTTATATAATAACAGGAAAATGGAAACTTCTGCAGCCCATGGCTCTGTTTTATCAGAGTTTCCAAATTGTCTTTGGGGAAACTATCTAAATGTAATTTTCAGACCAAACAGATAAAAGGCACTTTAAAAAGCGGATTGAGATTAGAGGAAGAATCCATATGCTGACTGTAGCACATCTGAAGTCCAAAGAGAGAAGTCGTTTTTGTGTCCTGGTGCATTTGTCTTGCCATTTTTCTGTTGTCAGTTGTTAGTCTATACCATTGTCTTTTGACATTTATTTTGCTGCTGTATATGCTTCGTTCGGCTTATTATCCATTTGTTTGTTGTTGTTGTTGTTGTGAGTCATTGGTGGATCATGAATCAAACTGGAAAACACCTATTTATTTTATATCTCCATCCTCAACCCACACTCAAATATCCCATGTTAGCACCTCATAAAACTACTGTTCTTTCCTTCCTTGATGCCAGGACTGCGTCACTGACCAATTCTTTCCCCTTTGGTCTCTTCTCTTTTTCACATTTTTTTTTCACTTCCTTCCCCAACATAATTTTCTGTTGCCTTTATTATTCTGTATAATTTTTGTTTTTTGTTCAATTTCTTCTTCATCATTATTTCTACTATTTCATCTGAAGAAACAACAATTGAGCGAAGCGCAGCAGCAAGAACACTGCCTGCTGGTTACCCTCACAAACCTGTCTTTCCAACCAGACCTTACCCACCATGGTCGACTGCTCCTATTACCGTCCCTGGCCAAACAAGGCCCATCGGACTGGGGGGTTCCGTCACCTCTACCAGTTCACCGGCAGGCTCGCCAGCTGCTTCTCCACTGAAGTCCACCTGGCCCCTCTCCTCCCCATCCCCTGCTTATCCCACACCTATCAAAACCACCCTGGGAGCCCCACCACCAGTACCCACCCTGTCTTCCCCGGCTAAATCAGTTAGCGATGTAGTGTCTTCATCCCCCATTAGGTCTTATAGGACTATGGCTTCACCCATTAAAACTGTTGTTCAGCAGGGCCAGTACCCTGTCCAGGGGTCTGCCAGCCTGGTGTCCTCTGGGAGCCCATGTAAACCTGGCACAGACCCAGCGTCTATCAAAATCCTCGCTTCAGCATACACATCAAGGACTTCCCCACTCCACTCACTAGCCACTGGTTCTGTGCCAGATAGGTCATCAGCTACTATTACTACTCCAACATCGCCAAAGACAACTGTCAACATGTACAATTCCAGTCTGCCTTTTAAAACTGCCCTGGGGTCCACAACGGCGACAGATGCAGGGACACCTTCCTTCTCATCTGTTAAAACCATCTCCAGCCTGTCCTCAATGAAAACCTCTGTAGATTCAACACTAGCATCCCGAGGAGGGAGGTCATCCCTCTCCTCTCTCTCCTCAACCGGGCAGACCACCATTGCCTCCTTGGAATTGTCCATGATGAATGGATCAGTCTCACCTGTTAAATACCCATCCTCCTCCTCCTCCTCCTCCTCCCCCTCATCATCCTCTTCTCGCCTTCTCTCGGAGAGGAGTAGCAGCCTTCAGGAGAGGATCCAGGCCACCACCCAGGCAGCAACCTCCAGTGTCAGCGCAGCCATAAACGAAGCCATAAACTCGTGCTCTGTGTCAGGCTATGGCACACTTAAATCAATGTCCTCCTCACATAGATCTGCAACAGCTAGCTCTGCTTATGGCTCTCTCAGATCTGCAGCCACCTCCTCCAATTCCACAGTTTCATCTAATACAATGACTGTACCTGTGTATTCCCTAGTCAACGTCTTACCAGAGACCCCTGTCAAACCAGGGCCGGGGTCTCTCAAAATGGCATTGCCTGATCCCTCCCGCACTTCATCCTCTTCATCTTCTTTGTCTTCTTGTGTAACCTCATCGAAAATAAAATCCCAATTGAAATCCCCTCCGTTCATCACACCACCCGTCATCCACCCAACTGCAGCTTCCAATCAGGAGATACTAAGAGACGTAGCGGACATGAAAGAGGATTTGATCAGAATGACAGCTATCCTCCAGACAGACACACGGACAGCAGCTAAAACTGTCCAAACATCACATTCTGGTACTCCTAAAGAGACCAAGTTAGAGGACGAGGAGCCATTTACTTTAGTTGAGAAAGTAAAAGAGGATTTAGTGAAAGTTAGTGAGATATTACATAAGGATATCTTGAGTCAAGGTAAAGCCATGACAGCTAAAGAGAGAGCCTCAGAGGATGAATGGGAGGAGTTTTCCAAAGATGAGATTGAAGAGGCGCAGAGAAGTGCCGTCTCAGAGTATCACCCACCTTTTGATGAAAGCACACTCCCATTTAAGCCCCAGTCCATGCCTAGCAAAGACTTTGACTTGGCTAAAGTAGTTGATTATTTAGCAAATGACATTGGCGCTAGCTCTCTATCCAAAATGGCAGAGGTGAAATGTAGGTATGAGGAGGAGGCAAAGAGGGAAGGGGAAGAGAAACAGAAACGTGTTCTCAAACCAGTCATGTCATTACAAGAGCACAAGCTCAAAATGCCTCCACAAGGCTCGGGCATGCGCACCTCTCCCTCAGAGAAGGACCTAAGCAAACTTACTGAATCATATCAGGGGACGGACGCTATTTTGGAATCACCTGAGGACTTGTCTCATGAGCAGGATAAGAGTCCCCTGTCAGACAGCGGGTTTGAGACTAGGAGTGAAAAGACTCCCTCTGCTCCTCAAAGTGCAGAGAGTACAGAACCTAAACTTTTATTTGTAGACTCTCCCATCCCTCCCTGTGTAACTGAGACCAGGACTCAAGTGGGCCACATTAGGAGCTATGAGCAGCCTAATGAGCCTTGTGATACTGTACTGATGGAGGAGGCTGCATCTGCTATTCCTTGTATAGAACCAGATGCAGCCTCACCTAGCTCCATCAAAGACAAAGTCAAAGCCTTACAGCTGAAAATGTCAGAAGAGGACTCCATGGTGAGCAAAAGCATGTGTCTTAAAGAGGAGACGCATATTACTACTACTACTAGAATGGTCTATCACAAGCCTCAGCTAACTGATGGAGCAGAGAGGATAGAGGAGGCTATGTCAGTTAGAGATATTATGAAAGCTTTCCAGTCAGGTAGGGACCCGTCTAAAGAACTAGCAGGCCTTTTTGAACACAAAGCAGGCCAGGATTCTGTCAAAGGTGATGAACTGACTCCTAGATTCCTTGACAAAGACATTAAATCCAAACCCAAAGTTGAAAGGATAATAGAGGTTCATATTGAAAAGGGGCACAGCACAACAGAGCCGACCGAGGTTATTATCAGGGAGACCAAGAAACACCCTGAGCTCTATGTCTATAAAGGGGACCGTGGAATAAAGGAACTTACTGATTATGATGAGGTCCAACAGGAAGAAGAGGAACTTACTGCCGAAGAATCCCTGCCCGCCTTCCTGGAAACATCTTGTGTTAACACCCCAGTGTCACAGGAGGAGTACAGCCGCCCAAGCTCTGCCCAGCTCATTGCCGATGACTCATATAAAACCCTGAAACTATTGAGCCAACATTCGATAGAATACTGTGATGATGAGCTATCAGAGATCCGAGGGGAGTCGTACAGGTTTGCTGAGAAAATGCTCCTCTCAGAGAAACTAGACACCTCATCACTGTCTTACTCTGACACAGAGGATTCAGCAATGATGACCGACCAAAACCGCCACCTAACTTCTGAGGAGAGCGGTGGCCGCAGCACAGAGAGCATGAGTCAACAGCGTGGAAGCCCCAAAAAAGAGTTTGTTTTTAAGTCATCAAAAGATGGGTCCCCTAAATCAGGTAAATTCTCCTTACACAGGGATGAACAGGCTCAGTTTGATAAGGTGACAGTGCTGCATTACTCCACAGAACAGGGCAGCCCTAAACATGCAGTTTGGATGCGATTCACAGAGGATAAACACGACAGGAGCAGGGATAAGCTCCTTTATGAGGACAGGGTGGACCAAACTGTGAAGGAAGCTGAAGAAAAACTCAGTGAGGTGTCGCAGTTCTTCCGTGACAAAACAGAAAAGCTCAACGATGAGCTGCAGTCCCCTGAGAAAAAGCCTGTGAGGAGAGAGCCAAGGGAAAGCAGGTCTGGGCCTAGCTCCACCTGCAGTAGCCCTGAGAAAACACAGCAGAAACCCAAGGCAGTAGGAGAGGCGTGGGGTAAAAGCAAGCTCAGGGAGCCCTCTGTTGGCAAAATGTTTGGTAGCACCATTGCAACTGAAAAGAAAAGCTCTAGTTTACCAAGCAGTCCTGAGCGAAGCGTGCTCTCTCGTCTCAGTGAGGATAAAATTAAACAACAGACCAAAACAGAGTCTGAACCATCCTCTCCTGTTCAGGTGAAATCAACATACAAAGTCAGCTCTGTGACGATGAAGTTTGAATCTGAGGCTCAGAAACAAAGTCAGTCTAGTCCAACAAAAACTCCTCCACCAGTGCAGCCGAAACCTTCAATGAAAAAACTACAGGAGAGTAAACTTCCTGTTTATCAGTTTTTTGCAGGAGGAAAAACATCAAAAGTATCTGAAGCCTCAGAGGAAGGAAGCCCAAAAATTGATGTTGAGAAAGACAAAGGAGCTGCCACGGATACCAGTAAACCTGCTTTGACATCAACATCTCAGGCTCCAAAACATACGGGAGACAAGCTGTCAAACAAAAACATTCCAGAGGCCTCCCTTCAAAGACAATTGAGTGAAACTGAGAAAGACAAAGCAAAGAATAAAGGGAACGATATCAATACCACTGTTACTCAGGAAATTAAAGATAGCAATAAAGGTAAAAAAGTTCAAACATCTCCAACTGCCATTCCAGACACTACCATAGAGAAATATAGTGATGCTGAAAAATACCAACAAGACACAAAAAGTGAACCTGCCTCCAAAGAAGTGACACCTGAAGTGTCAAGAAAAGACAGCGAGGAACCATTAAACAAAAACCTTAGAAAAAAGACAGAATCTCAAATTCCTGTAAGGACAGCATCTATTCCCCTAGATAATGACCCCCCAAAGAAACAGACAGTAACTAAGCCTTCACAGATACCTACATTATCTAAGAACAAAATACAGACTAGCCCTGAGATAACCCCAACAAAAACAGAGGAAAATCTGACAAACAAAACTTTTGAAATTCTAGATAATGCGCCCAAAGATTCTAACTCCAATAACCTCTCCAGCCCTAGAGAAACGCTGGAGAAAATCATAACCCCTCCAGTTGCTACAACAACCAAAGAGAACTTCAAGGGCATCAAAACGCTACCTGTTTATGTTAGTGTCCAGGTGGGCAGGCAGGCAGAGAGAGAGGCCAAGGGGGCAGTGTACACAGTCAAACAAAAATCCAGCTCAGCACTCAGCCCCATAAGCCCAGACGATGACACACTAGAACAGGTCTCTTTCATAGACAGCTCAGGGAAAAGCCCCCTCACACCAGAGACCCCCAGCTCTGAGGAGGTCAGCTATGACCTCACGTCCAGGACCCCTGATGGCTTCATGGGGTTCATGCCAGGGAACCCCAGCCCCATCATGGAGGTATCTGAGGAATCAGAGGAGGATGACCAAGGTAAAACTAGTTTTTCTTTTAAAGAGGCCCTACCAGAAAGACCGGGTACTAAAACAACATTTAATGGCATCCAAGCTGACCTCACTAATGCTAATCAGCACAGAACAAAAATTAACGATAACCAGCAGGAATTAAAAACTAATTTCAACCAGCAGGAAACAACAGTTAATGCCAGTCAGGGTGAAACAACAGTACAGGAGCAGCAAGCAACCTCTAAAGACAAAGGTGTTGCATATATTGAGTTCCCTCCTCCTCCTCCTCTGGACTCCTCAGAACAATCAGACCCGGAGAGGAATGGTTCGAGTGCCTCTTCAGAGACAGAGACTGAGATGATGGAGGTGAATTTACAGGAAGAACATGATAAGCATCTGCTGACCGAGCCAATAATACGCATCCAGCCCCCCTCCCCTGTGCCCTCTGGGGGGGACGACAGTCAATCAAATGCCGAAGAGGATGATGAGGAGGAGTCAGTCTTCCAGCCAATCCCCTGTAAGAAATTCACTTTCAATGTCCCTGAGGAGGAGAAGAAGGAGAAGGAGAAGGGATCTAAACCCCCAAAAAATGACAAGAATGGAAACAACAAAGAATCTCATGGTGGAACCAATGGTTCCAATAGTTCTAAAGGTTCTAATGGCAAAGGTGGGGACGATTATGAATATGAACAAAACGGAAATGACCAGTCAATAACAGACTGTTCTATAGCCACAACAGCTGAATTTTCTCATGACACGGATGCAACAGAGATAGACTCCCTAGACGGATATGAGCTTCAGGATGAGGATGATGGCCTGTGTGAGCAGGCAGATTTAAAGCTGTTTGGCCTGCCCGACAGCAGGAGAGACGTCTGGGCATCAGATACATTCAGATCCTCTGACCGCTCTTTCCCCCAGACCAAACTGGAAGTTATCGAAGAGGAGAAAACCCCAGAGGAATGCCAAAAGGCTACTTCGAAAAAAGATTCCCCCTCAGAGGGTGAAAAACCTGAGGGTGTTTGTAAAGATGGGGTTAAAAAGCAGGAGCAAAAACCCTCAGATAAAGAGGGATTCTCGGATACTTATTTTAGTTATAAACTAGAAGAGGAGTTTAACTCTCCTTTTAAGACTGTGGCCACTAAAGGGCTAGACTTTGATCCCTGGCCCAGTAAAGGTGGAGAGGAGGAGGTCGTTGACATGGCAGGGACACAGGACAGCAATGGTGAGCCTAAGCCATTCGGACTGGCAGTCGATGACCAGTCTCAGGCCACAACGCCAGACACTACCCCAGCCCGAACACCAACGGATGATAGCACGCCGACAAGCGAGCCAAACCCGTTCCCCTTCCATGAAGGGAAGATGTTTGAGATGACGCGCAGTGGTGCGATTGACATGAGCAAGAGGGACATGGTGGAGGAGAGGCTCCAATTTTTTCAGATTGGTGAGCATTATCACTCAGCGGGCAGATACAGGGTCAGGGCCTCAGAGGTAGAAGCCTCCTCACAACAGACACAGAGGAATCAGGTTAACACACAGGCTCCCACAGATACATTAACAGCCCCTCAGGTCTCCATTCAGACTACTACTGTCCGACTAGACAGATCAAATGGGACTGGCAGTAACAACGCATGCAGAGACTCAATCTTAAGCAATGAGTCTAAATTCTCCACTTTCAGAATAGGATTCAAGTCGTCATCTGATAAAAACTCAGATTTTTCAAACAGCAGTTCTAGCTGTAGAACACCAGACACTTTTGATCATTCTAATTACATAACCTCAGGAACAACTGTAGATAATTCTTATTCTGTAGCCTCATACCATTCAGATTATTCCAATTCTCAAACATCGGGCATGACAGATTACTATACGAATAATACACTATCAAGCATCACACGTTATTATTCAAATCCCAGAATTCCATCAGGCACATTGGAACAGAGGGACTTTTCAGATTGGACCAGAGAAATACTGAACACTTATTACCAAAGCACAGACTCTTCTTCCACACCTTCACAGCAGAACAGCAATCCCCAAACAGGGAACAGCAATAACAATAGCAATAACCTTGACTCCCATAACATCCATGCAAACCTCATTCATCCTGGCAGTATTGTGTTCAACTTGCTGTCCTCTTCAGAGCCCACTCTGCAGCAGGTCAGCAGGGTAGAAGCATCCTTCAGCCAGCTAGAGGAGAACAGCAGGGAAGATAGTGTTGTTCCCATTGTAGCAATAACGAGCACAGGTGCCAAAGAGGTCATAGGCCAGATATGCAAGTCCAGGTTACCAGTGAGGTCGCCTAGCTACAAACTATGCAGTGAAAGTCAACCAATAGGGACACACAAGGCAAAAGACAATGTTAATAAACCACTAGTTAGGAAACATGCAATGCATGTAGTCAGGGAAAGATTAGATCCTTTTGAGAATGTAATACGCAAGTCTAGAATCCCAGTGATGAAGGCAAAGAAATGTTCTTCCTATTTTTCAGAGCATAAACAGGTTGGAACCAGATCTGCGGTCAGTGATAGAAGCACTAAAAATGCCCAGGGTAATAGACAGCGAGTTAAAGACAGATCCAGCATCAAACCCAGCCACAGTTTAGTGAAAACCCCAGGCAGAGGTAGTACGACTCAGACAGGGAGAAAAAACAACGTGATGGCCTTTAAAACTAAATCCGACAGTAGCCAGGTAGCCAACCCTTTGGACCAAACCCTCCCCAAGGAGGGAGAGACAAAGGTAGAGGGGAAAAAACTGCCCAATGAGGATGAAGAAAGCAGCAGCTGCAGCCTCAGCACATCCAGGAACACTTCGTTGTCAGAACCTTCTAGAACTTCTAGGGCTTCTAGAAGTTCCCGCCCTTCCCCCACCTCCACCTCCATCACCACACCAACATGGTCCGCTAGAGGCGTGAGAGCTGAGGTTGAGCAGGCCGACAGTGAGAGGATGAGGAGGAGCAGGAGGAAGAGTAGGCGGACACTTGGAGGGAAGGAGCAGAAGGAGAAGGAGGAAGGGGGTCAGGTTGATCAGCCAATCACAGCTCCTGTCACGGAGAACGAGACTAGTTTGTAAACTCTTTCTAAACACTTGTTAATCTTTATCTATCTTTCTATATGAGATGCATGTAGCTGTTGTGGGTGCTTTGTGATGTGATGTTTTAAGTGTAGCTGTCACTTCTTCTTCCTATCCTTCTCGTCATCTGTCCTGTGCTGTCTGAATTAGACGTAGAGATGAATTTTAAGGATGCAGGGTTAGAAATGTTAAACTTTTCCCCTGGATTAAATTGTTTTTTTTAGGGTTAAGGTTGTTTTAGGTAGGGTAAAAGCCATGTAAAAATGTTAAAGATGTTGTTAGGGAAAGGGGTGACAGTAAATAAACTATGATTTTGGTACAATCATCTCATCAAAATAACGACCAACTAGTAGGAGCTGTACAACAAACAGACTAGTCCGACTGTAGCAAGTGAAGCATTTATTAATGTTGTCAGTATATTCAAAAATGATACCAGTATCATTTAAATAATATCAGCAATCACTGCCAGTGCGTGAGACAGCAATCCTCAGATCAGTATGATCAAATGATCAATATAATAAATGCGTGTGAACAACACAGAAATTGTATCTCACTCCCTCTCCCTATAGTATATTAGCCAAGGTGCCTGTCTGTATGTGTTACGTTCAACTGTAGCCTGCCGACTCCCATCTTTGGTTGTCGACATCAGTTTGCTAGTAAGCACACTTTAGGGGCTATGTTAACAGTATACAGTCCATTTCTATTATTATAGGGTCTCACAGGCTACCACACGCATGCCCAATTTCATCCCTCACTGAAACGACTACCTAGCCTTGCAACTCTGACTGTCCAACACCACATGACACAACACCACACCACTCAACTTACTGTAGACATGATTGAGACTTAGGTGTAAACAAATGTGTCCGAAATGTGAAGTCGTATTTGTTCTGGTCTGCTTGCCTGGTTTGTAGATATTATCTGGTGGTACTTTTGCTCTCTGTGAACACTGTGAAAACAATTCAGTGGCTAGACCCAGCTGCATGGGGTGTCAACTCAATCCAAAAGAAAGATTTTCAGTGATCTCTTGGTGGAATACCCAGTGAAGTTGGATTACTTGTGATTTCAAGCTGAAGTCATGAATTGTTTTTATCGGTGGTGGGGGGGTTGTTGCCTGACGGTAGATTGTTTATTGTGAGTGATATGACAAAACTCTTAAACTCTAAACTCTTACAACTCTTACTACTACTACTACTACAAATTAACATCAGATATTTTAGTGCGTAAGTGTGTAGTCTGTTAATGTGTACTACTTTGTTTTCCCTTTTCTGGCCTCACAGATCCTCATGATTCTACATTGTATGATCTGCTGTCTGGTTCATTTGCTATTCATTTTAATAGTGCTACCCTAAAAGTATGAGTGAGATACTCCAATCTAGCTGTAATAATGTTCCATGTTTACTTAGTCCATTGTTGATTGCAATCAAAAGTAGAGGTTATACGGTTTATAAGGTTATTTGGTAAGTATTTTATCTGCCTGTGTCTAGTGCAAAATTGTCCTCGCTAGCCAGAGTTTGAATGCAGTCTAGTGGAGATTGTATGGAGGTTTCAGCTAAGTAGCACTAGTGTCCCCAATCCTTAAATTCCTCCTTCCCTAATTGCAACACTGTTGTGTCCCATCCAGAGGGTGTACTTTCATTTCAAGAAGCTTTATGCTTCAGAAACAAGATATGGACTCTAGCCCTATGGGCCTTCACTCACTTATGTCCATTGTAAACCTTCAGTAAGTGGCTATTATCCAAACTTGAATCAATGGGGAGAGTTTGGCCAGAACAGGAACTTTTTCAGAGGCAAGTCCTGGGACAGTGAGCTAAAGTTAGTCCTTTTTGTTTGTTGACTCATCTACAGTACAGTGTGTAATATGAATATCACCTCAAAAGGTGAATTTGAGGCAAAGACTCAGGCTCTGTTAATTATGTGGGAAACATTGTCAAACCATATTAGAATAATGTCAACAGCCCGAAACAGACAAACTTTCAGTTCACAATCCCAAACAGTTTCTTTCATTTGATGTCATTGCTTCCCTCTGTGGCCTTTTTATGGTGGCCATTTTGTGTTTCTCTTAGTGAGCACAATGTTTAATTCATGTGGGGATGTGAAATGGCACAAGTGAAAGCAATCCATATTTGGACTGTGGTGGTTGTCATAATATCACATATGTTAATGGTTTGTGTCCTGCCCCTCCCTGCTTCCTCGCTGTCCTCTGAACCACAGGCCCTCAGAGTCCCTGTGAGAGAACAGACCTCCGCATGGCAATAGTAGCTGACCACCTCGG
>OMLI01011988.1:2855-16608 GCA_900302605.1 Rondeletia loricata
TATTCGTTAAGCTACCACAAGTAACCAGAAAATTTGAGTTTTGGTTAAAGCGTTTAGCTGTCAAAATAAAAGCCCGGAAATGTCAATAACATCAGTTTTGTAGCCTTCAGAATAAAAGCTAGAAAGTTTCAAAGTGTAGAAAATCTCTCTTTAACTTTCTCCCTCTCTCACCTCAGATGCTCATAGTATCATCAGGTGTGCATGAATGAAATTCAGCTTGAAGACGCTCTGCTTCTGAAACGCTCTATTTTTAGTGGGTTTTGGGGTAAACTGATTAAGCTGAATTGACACAGAGAGAGGAAAAATAGAGAGCGAGAGAGAACGAGAGAGAGAGAGAGAGAGAGAGCGAGTCCGTGAGCATGCGCAGTGGCGTGTAAACACAGATCGAAACTTACGGTGAACAGTCCTGAAAGTGGCGAGCTCCCAATGGCATTTACACTGCAAGTTGCACCAGTGGGTGGCGGTATGTGCATTCCCCTCCAAGCTACATAGGTGCCCGGCTGTTCCGTGGCTTTGCACACGGTCTTGTTTATCTTTTCTCCTGGTATACATGTCCAGTAGCCTAGTGGTTAGAATGTCTGCCTAACAACAAGGTCAGTGGTTCAAAATCCAGGTACTATAGTTTGTCCACCAAACTTCATGCATAAGCTAAATGCATTCAGTTTGTCCACCAGTAACTTGTTTGGAATTAAATAGATTGTTATGGGAAAGTATTTCTTGAATTTATATTCTGATTGTATGCTATTAGACTTTGGCTACTTGATATATTTTTATTTAAAGATGTTAAATTCATATCTTTGAATGTGCAGAACCAAATGTCACAAATGCCAGCTAAATTTTAACTTGTGCTTCTGTTTATTTTGCTTGCTCTTTGCGCTTGAACCCACGCTTGGTTTGGTGTTCAAATGTATTCTGTAAATTTGTTTCTCTTTCAAGGTGTTTGGACCCCTACAATTGCTGCTTGTGGCTATATTTTTTATTATATAATTTTATTATGTTTTTGTACATTTTTGTTAAATGTAAGCAGATGGTATAAAGTTTCGTTTATTATTTTATATGATATTGTGTTTTTTCAACAAAAAAAATCATAAAAAATAAATGTAAGCAGTAAAGTATTTATTCATTGACTTCCATACTGAGATAAGTGTGTAAAATAGTGGATATTCCACGAAAGCTACTCACTGCTTATATACTCACTAGAAATATATTAAGAAAGTGAAACAGAACATTTTCATATTTAAATGTGTTCATCAAAAAATAATCTGTAATTACATCAGACAACCAGCAGATGGCAATGAACCTACTAAAAATGGACTGACACATTTGACCCCGCCCACGCATATTACGTCATCACGTTTGACCCGCATGTTTAGCAAGTCGCTGTCCTACAAACCCACAGTGAGGTATACTTGAACCAGTCAGAGTAGAGGGAAGGTAGGGCAGGGTAGTTATATTTACATTATTATTATTTACTTGATGGATTATTTCAATTAACAAGAATGATTATTTGCCAAATAAAATAAAAATGAGAGAAATGCAAAGCTGTGACAGTAGGACATTATTAGTAGGTGCACCCAACGTGATGACGACATGAACCGTCAACGACCATCCGGGCAACACTTTTCTGTAGCTTCTGTAACCCGTAATCTGAATGTACCTTTAGACGTTTTAACGGGGCATCGTTTTTACAAAGCAGCAGTCGTTTAAGCATTAATCAAGAGTGTATTACCACGAAATACACATAATCTAACATCAGTTTATAAACCCAACTGCGGTGCAGGGACAGAGAGCTCCAGTGGCGCAATCGGTTAGCGCACGGTACTTATATGACAGTACATTGTAGAGCAATGCCGAGGTTGTGAGTTCGAGCCTCACCTGGAGCAGTACCTTTCTATTATTAAAGCAAGTAGCGGAGTGTCGTAGTAATGTAACTTTGTGCACTTAATGCTAGAAATCTGTTTTCATAACGTGGAGGCGAGAGAGCGAGTCCATGAGCATGCGTAGCGGCGCGTAAACATTCGTTAAGCTACCTCAAGTAACCAGAAAATACGAGTTCCGGGTAACGCGTTTAGCCGTCAAAATAAAAGCCCGGAAATGTCAATAACATCCGTTTTGTAGCATTCAAAATAAAAGCTTGAAAGTTTCAAAGTGTAGAAATCTCTCTTTATCTTTCTCCCTCTCTCACCTCAGATGCTCGTAGTCTCATCAGGTGTGCATGAATGAAATTCAGCTTGAAGACGCTCTTCTTCTGAAACTCTATTTTTAGTGGGTTTTGTGGTAAACTGATGAAGCTGAATCGACACAGAGAGAGGAAAAATAGAGAGCAAGAGAGAACGAGAGAGAGAGAGAGGGAGAGAGAGAGAGAGAGAGAGAGAGAGAGAGCCCGTGAGCATGCGCAGTGGCGTGTAAACACAGAATCTAAACTTACGGTGAACAGTCCTGAAAGTGGCGAGCTCCCAATGGCATTTACACTGCAAATTCCACCAGTGTACTGGTATGCGCATTCCCCTCCAAGCTACATAGGTGCCCGGCTGTTCCGTGGCTTTGCACACAGTCTTGTTTGGGGTTTATTTGATCCTGTTTGGATCGGTGGTGCTTACTGCATCAGGATAGTGCAGATAGTGTCAGGTAAGTGGTGACATCACAGAAAAGTGTGCTACATTGACTTTCATATACTTTCCTGTGATTATCTAAACTTTCTGCCATTCAGTATGTTGCCCTATTTGGCAAACTCCACCCAATCTGGGTACACAATGTTTTCATGATGCTCGAACACACAGGCACACACACAAACAGCCTGCACATGGAGTCAGGAGGCAGGCATCCCCTTGTAGACATTTCTGTGGTCAGCTGGGGCTCTTTAGTGGTCAAGGCAGACGCAGACACAGTCAGAATCAGAGCAGCATGGAAATCTAAGGCCCTAATTAGCACAGATGATTCAGCCCCTTTTCACAGGCCATGCAGTGTGTGTGTGTGTGTGTGTGTGTGTGTGTGTGTGTGTGTGTGTGTGTGTGTGTGTGTGATGATGGTGGTAAATAATGATATCACAGTGTATATCTTGCAGTTATTTGCAGAGACTTAATCACACCTGCCTGTGCACCAGTTATTAAAGCGGAGCAAATGAGTATTTGCTCTTCTTAGAACCTGCTATCTGAATTAAAATGTCTCCCATGCATTCTAATGTTTTCTTTTCAACCCCAGCAATAAGGAGCATAACGGAGCATTCCACCACGTCTTCATATTTACCACCGGGTATTGAACAACAGGGGTTGGAGAAATCAAATGAGATTTTTAGCTTGGGGGCTTCAGCTGTGGTTTCAGAAGTAATAAAATTAATGAAAGATTAAAAAAAAAAATCCATTTTGTTTAGCACTACTGAAAGAAACACAAAATAATACCAACTGATTGCTGTTTCTCTTTTGAGTCAAGGTCGCTAGCCTTTAACTGGTATCTACTTTAATTTGTTTCTTTACAATGGTATTTTCAAAAGTGTAAAACGACTTAATTCTGCTAATAAGTTCCTAGCCTTGACCAAACAACAACACAACAAACATCCTCAGAAATGTGCACCTCAGGCTCTGTCATATTATCTTTACCAAGAGCAACCAATCCCAGCAAGGTCACACCAGCAGGTCAAACCTCATCATCATTCCACACAACACAAACGCTGTAATTCCTCAGAGCTGCAGTTTGAAGTCTTTTATTGATTAGCAATGAAGTTAAAGTGAGTCATTCCTTCAGGCAAACTGAGGACGCAGGAAGTTATACGTGTGGTGCTACACTTATACTTGTGACTAACCATGAAGCAAAGCATGTCAATATACACTATACTCAGGGTGAATGAAAAACGACTCCAACACACCCTAACATGTCGGGGTCTGTGGATTATGTTTGCTTGTGCTTCCATTTGTGTTTTCTATCCTCATCTCAGTCTCTTGCTACCAAGGCTGTTGTGCATTCATCCTGAACCTCCCCAGTAGACCATTCATGCAATACATTGAAGCAAAGCACTGCAAGGACCGAGCAGTTTGAGGTGAGAATACATGAAAACATCCATGCTTACACTTGACATTGCAGTGTCCCTTCGAGGTCATTTTAGAGTTGCCATTGTGTTTCTTCCTTGTAAACATTTGGTTTGATTCAACTTGGGACATCAATTGATGTATGAGAAGCAGATTTCTACATTCTTTCACATTCTGCTTGAGTTGGGGATTGTTTCCCTTTGTTTGATTTACAGAGAACTGTTTCCATGGCTTTCTTAGGTCCTTATTAGGACTGCTTTCTCAGATCCTCACTGTCACACGAGGCAATGTAGCCAAGGCAAATATAACTACATGATACAAAAGCTGGATACCATACAGTATTTTTGCTTTAGATCATTCATTGTTCCTGCATCTGGTTGGCTTGTCATGCTATATGGTATGGCATATCCAGTCTTAAACTACAACACAGAGAAAAACAGACACAGAGTGCCTATCATCTGCAGACGCTTCTGATGTTTCATTGGAAAATTGATGTCAGATAAGTCACACTGAGTTCAAATGGGAAAAGGCAAAGTAGGAGCAGACGCTCATTTGGAGAGAGGCATTCTTTCTACTGTACACAAACAGCATCCTCTGGCTTTCATCTTCCAATTAAAAATCCACATAAAAAACACTTGTGTTCAATGGAAAAGGTAGCGGTGGCCCACACATTCTCAAATGAAGTACTCCTTCTTGCTCTCGTCCATGGCATCCCGCAGGGCAGGGTCACCACGGAGCGCCGCGTCTGCTGTTTGGGCAAACTCTGTGCCCTTGGCCTCATTGGTGTGGTAATCGCCCTTGTGCCTGTACATGTAGCGAATCACTATGACTGCTAGGCAGATAAGCACCAGGACAACGGCAGCAATGACAGCTGCAAATGGAGACAAATGAAGGTGTTACCACAAGGACTCAGTCCTATGATGACATTTTACAATTCAAAAGTCTGAACACGCTGGGCTAGGCATTTCACATTGAAGCTATACTCCATATGCATGACATACACATCTATAGAATATTCCACATACCAACAGCAACTACAATATAATGTAGTTACATTCCTGTGCATTGTTGTGAAATTGTGGAAAATGTAAGATATTGAATTGAATTGAATATATAATTGAATAATTGAATATATAATATATATAAGATATTGCTTTAGAACTGAAGTGTTGTTATTTTGTCCTAATATATGATTTGAGGCATTCAACTGCTTTGGATCCAAATCACAACTTCTAAAGATATTTGACCACTCAAAATTCTTTATTGGTTTATTTGTAGAAGGAAAATGTTTTGCACTTATGCCAAATAATATGAACCTACCACTGGCAGATGAAGAGCAAAGTGTTTGTGTAAATACATTTTTACAGACTGTTGGGAGACAGAGAATGTTCTGGACCATAAAAAAAGCATCAACGGCCTTGCATGTTGGTTGGCTAACTTCAAAACGGCTTTAAAAGGCTTTGTTCCAATACATTTAGCAGACATTGCTGGTCTCTCTAAGAACGAGATGTCTCTGTTGTCTTCAGTTTTATTGAACCAAGGCTGATGTCTGCCTCTAGCATCAACTCATTTTCTGTAGCAACATAAATGAGGCCTGCAGAGAGAAAACCAGTGGGAAGGTTTGAATGGCCCAGACATGACTAGACATGTATTTGAACTCACCTCCTAGAATGGCATCGAAGTATCCATCGTCCACATCATAAACTGCTGCAGCGAAAAAGAAGGGAAAAGAATATGGTTTAATGGCAGGAATCTTGCCACGTAAATCTATATTCATTTCCCCCAGACTTTGACTTTGTTATTTTAACAAAAATCAGGGTTTTTACAGACAGTTGTCTCCCCGGTGTGCAGAGAGAGCTTCTTTGTCTCCGTCACCAGGGGACAAAATGCTCATTACAGAAAGCGATTAAAGGTAATCATGAATTATTGTGCAGGCAACATCTGCCCGCCTTGACTTGACTTTCTCTGAAGGACGGAGACAGCCTTTTGCTTTTTGTAAAACACATTGTGAGATCTAAAACAGGGATTCATCCCATAAGCACTGCAAAGTGTTAGGCAGACATTGTTAATGGAGAACCCAGTGTATGCAATTAAAAGACAGGCTCATTAATGCCTAATCACCCGAAACATCTAGGTGTTCGCCCACTCATTAAATTCTCATCGCGCTGCATTGTTTACAATGTGGACATGTTCCGTGCAATTAAAGCAGAATTACAGGACTTGCTCATTTAGGATGGAGGGAAATTAAACTTCAATGATTGCAGATGCAGTTGTGGGAACTGGAGTGAGTGAATGAGCGATGTGATGGGAACAAACACTGCTTTGCTGCCACTGATGAATGCTTGTCTGTATCTCACTCAGGGACACTTACTCCATGCAGTTGTGAATAGCTGAAACTTCATTAGCATTTGCTCCAAATGTGATTAGCTATTTTTGATGCACACTCACAGACCTTCGCCTCTCCCTCTCACAGACGTGATCAAAGGCATTACTCTCAGTTATGTGGCTGCATCTGCCAAGGATTCATCTTACAGTCAATAGGCAAGAGGTGATTGTCTGTGGCTGTGCTAGTCCTGGATCTATTTTATCTTAGTTAAATAGATACTCTGGCAAAATAATACCTTTTAGTGTGTCATATTTGCTCCATTTATCAGATGGGGGAAAAAAGAGCGTGCAGACATCTCCTTAGTGGGGAGAAAATACCTCAGCACAATTTCCTGAGCTTGTGCAGTTCAGATGAGACTCAGAATACATTGCGTGATGCAGAATACCAAATCCTTCTTCGAGGTAATGAAAAACAGGGGAACAAAAATGACTTACCGACAGGGGCTGCTGTGGTTGTTTCACTGATACCTGTTGATATATAGGATACAAGGCTCAGTCACATGGGGGAAAGAGAAATCAGAGTATTTCAAGATAAAACATACTGCACTGTAGCTAGGCAACCAGGCATATAGTGGTTGGATGGGTGGGTGGGGATGATTAAGAAGGCCCCCAAAAGTCCTGATGAAAAGGGCTTTCTGATGGTTCTGTGGTTTTATACTGTATGTCTCATGTTACATCTTGTCAGAGGACTCAACATTTCCAGCAGCACTGCAACATGATTAAAATCATAAACTAAAAAGTAATAATTTAATGTTCTACTTATAATGTTGAATCACAAATATGCAAAGCCACCCAACAAATGAATGTTTCTCCACACAAGACACAGAATTGATACTAGAAAACGAATCTGTATGACCCTAACGAACACCATTAGGTTGACACACTTTGTTTTCTTTTTGGATCATTGCTTTTTAGAATTCAATTTGCTACCAGCAAGTGAAGGATTCAAAGTTTTCTAGTATGAGTTTGAATCTAGCTGTCCCTCCACCTGTCTGTTTATATCAGACCCAAGCGGCGCGTCTTCCCTCTGTCCTTGTAAGACACAGAATTTATTTGTTACTGGTCTACGACTGCATGTGCAGTTTCTAACAGACGGTGAAGAAACTCACAAGCTTTGCTCCAGGCTAGATTGATCATCATAGATGAAGCTGCTGCTTCTGAGCTGGTAATATTCAGAGGTGTCCTTTTTTAAGTATTCATAATCCAGAGGAGAGGAGATTGCTGTGGTCTTTCTTAATCAGGGCAGGAGTGAATGTCAGAACCGGGTAGAGAGCACAAATCCCAAATAAATTTGCCAAGCAAACACGGGGGGCCTGTCTTGCCTGGAGGTGTCTCCTCATTAGCCTTGTTAGCAAGATCCACCCGCCACTACAGCATGGAGAGGGGACATCTGCTTTGCTCTGCTGGGGACCAGTAAGCCACTTCTAAGGGCAGCCTTCTCTTCCCGTCAGTGAACCCAGAGGGACCAACAGGGCCGAGGAGGGTTACAGGAGTGGGCTATTGGATGCCACAGAGAATTAGAGCGACATCATGGACTCTCCTATTTGGCTTTCACACATTTTCCAGAGACATCGACAGAATAGCTTTCCCTGGGAGCATGATGCACTGCTTTCATCGCATTCCCAGAAGTGGCGTTAATCTCGCCCAAAGCCGGCTCTGAAGCGGGGCTGGTAAGTGTCTCCCGGTAGGAAGGCTGTAGAAACTGGAAGCCAAATGAATTCCACCCTGTAGCACTGTGGCTGACACTGTGCTGATATGATATTCTCAGGAAATAAATAGATGCAAAAGCCTGGCTGCAATTCAACTCTGTGACTGTGTCACTAAATACTGTCCAAAATAAATAACACACATTACATGTGAGATTGGCTGCCGTCCTGCTTCTATCACGCCACATGGACAGAAACAAGAATGTTATCATTTTGTGCAGATAGAGTTTGAGCTCTCAGGGAGTTTTCCAGTGTTATGTTGCTGCAGTTGACCAGTCAATTTCTGGGCCCTCTCAGGATAGACTGGCATTAGTTGTGCATTTAATGGAGTTGTGATAAGTCTGGAGAGTTGAAAGCAACAACTACTGTAGCAGCCATGACGAGAAATACCCCTGAAGTTGGCAGCTGGTGCTTCAGGCCAACCATTCTGTCAAAGCACAATGATGTTGCTATCAGTCCATACTTGGTGTAAATGTTTGTTATTCGCTTTAATAGTATAGGCTAATGGAGTCCTAAACTTGTTGGCCCCGTACTGAAAATGTAATGGGAAATGGCCGAGTGGGGTTTGGGATTGAGGGCATAATGTACTCAATGGAGACGGGACGAGCAAACAGACTTAGTGAATTGGCCACTTCTGCAATTTCAAGTGCCAGACACAGAGCAGAACTTCTGCTGGCAATGATTTACGAAAATGGGAATATAAATACTATCTTTCAAATTCCAAGTATTCCACAAGCAGACTATTCAAATGATGGTTTGTGAATTTAAAAACATCTCTTTATCTGAGGGGGTGAACAACGCTTTCATTTCCAACCTGTCGCTGTCTGGTGAGTCTGCCAGAGTTCCCATTTCCATCAACACGCAGCTCATCTGTGTGCCGTTTCGCATGTCTAACTGAGGGTGAAAATATCCACTATATGCTTGGCTAACTCATCCCCTCCAAACACCACCACCAGTTCCAACCTGTTCTCTATTTGCACTCTCTTTCTATCTCACCCTCTCGCCCGGTGTCTCTCTGTCACTTTCTCTGCTCTTCTTTTGGTTCCCTACACAGACATGGATGCTTGTCTTCTATTATTTAACACACCAACAGTCGCTCATGCAGCTGCCTGAGTAAGAAAAAATAAAATAATGAAAACACCAAGTGGCATTTAAAATGAAATGCACACTGCTGGAGTTGTGGTAGGTGTGTGCTGGAGAGGTTCACTATGTTTAAATTGGATAATATCGCAGTTGCCAGTATACAGAGAGCTAATTCTGAACTGCATGTCATTTGTTGAAAAGTCCTATCTGTGTTTATGTATGACCTAAGTGCTTAATAATAACATGGGGAAAAAAGGCACACAAAAAAAACACATCAAATGTCCTAATGACTGATCTTCATCATCATACAAAAGGTAGTTGATTAGTTAGCCTACGGACTCGAGGCGGCGTTGAGTCTTGACTTTACATCTGGAGTCTCACCATGGCCTGCTGTTTTCCCGGTAGCTTGATGACATGCAGCGCGGCAGAAAGCGGCTGGTCAAATTCAAATTCTGACCTCAACAGCGCCATCTCGAGTCTGTGAGGCTATCTGATTAGTAAAAGATGCTTTCCAGAAGTGCTGATAATTCTAGTAAAGTATGGCTAACCCTGCTTTACTGGTCACTATGCCAACTCTTGTGGTAACCAGGGAGCTAGTTACCAGCTTTCTCTTGTTTTTTAATCTATGTATGTATACAACTTTGGAGAAAGTTTTTCAGACAGTATACATGCGTTGGTACAGTAACTTGTATAAAAGCCATAATACTCTCGAGGGTATTCTTTAATGTTATTATGGCTACTTTGGTGATGCCGATGGTACTCATTTGTGCCTGTTACGTACTACATCACCATCATACCCACAATTACAATAAAGAATGCCCTCTTGAGTGTTATTGCTATAATAAACAATTTACTTTCTTTACAGTGTAAAGCTACTGTGAATGTAGAGATCATCAAGAGAGTAAATATTAACTATTTTCAGTTGCCAGCCTTCATCCTTGGTGGGGTGTTTTAATAGAGCTCCTCTTATCTGCCTTGTTTTCATTCCCTCAATATCTCTGCTTCTGCTCTATTTGACTTTATGACTTCCAAAAAAACAAAAAAAACTTTGATTTATTATTCATAAGCATGTGTCTCTCTGCACCCTGCAGGTACTAAAAAGATCACTTTGACTCCATCATTCATCTTCCTTGTCATTTCATATTGGGACCCTAACATATTTTTTATGGATGCCTCACAATAAAGGCACTGCAAGAGTAAGACCATTAATAAAAGTCATTTTTAAATGGACTATTCAATAAGGGGGCATTCCATGGTCCACCCAACAAGAAAACACATTTGACTGAACCTCTGTGCAGTGCAGCTTTGTACTCTGTCATTCAGTTCAATCTAAAGAACTGCTAAGCTTTGTTTTTGTGAGATAGCACTGGCTGTCAGCACAACATAAGGCTTAAAGGTGCTATAAGGGCAAGTTCACACCAAGCATGTTTGTTTGAACTAATTTAGTGCGGTTAATTTTGGCCAGGTGAGAACAAGGCCAAGGTCTCTGTCCTCTAACAAGAGAACTGTGGTGCGGTTCATTAGGAGTGAGAACGTAATCCAAACCAACTACAGGAAATGACCCCAAAACGCAAGGGTTTATGGGTAGAAGGAGATGGATGTTGACATCTGATAGCCAGCAGTTTCATGCTTGGAAAGCCTAACATAACAAAATGAAGTCTGGACTGATGCTCATATTCAGCTGTTTCTTCATGTGTTCTTAACTGGTATGAACACCAGAGAAGGTCAAGTCCATCATGCTTAGAGACTGGAATCAGATTTGTTATGAGCATGGTGCTATATTACCTTTTCACTAGACATTTCTGTTGGATCTCTGCTCTAGCTAGCTTACTCGTCTCCAGTGTGAAAATGTGACTTTGTGTCAATTACAGGCCACCGTAAGCTCTGCCAGAGACCTGTTGATGTTGTTGCAATTCCTACTGATTGACAGAAGTAGCTAAAAGTCATACTTACTGCCCCTTTAAAAAATTAATGTTGTCAGTATACAGCAATATTGTTTATGACAAAGAAATTAGACCACATGCCAATAGAAATGGTGGCTTCCTTTGAGCTGACATGGGCATCCTTGCCTCGAGCGAATATTCCTCACACATGCACTGACCTCAAAATCACCTTATGAGTAGGAGACAGAGGAAAGGGCTGAGTAGCTGAGGGCGGTATCTCAGGAGTTCATTAGCTAAATACTGATCCCTAATGGATTCATTAAATGTATTCCTCATATTAGTCCGTTTTGCAATCTATGCAGTATTGCGCTCAAGGATAGATGGGAGTGAAGCGTTTAAGAATCAGTAAGCAAAACGAGTCTTTGGAGAACTCTCTTGCCATACATGTTGCATGAGGGTACAGTGGGCTGCAGTGATGTTGATGTTACATCAGCAGTGATGCAGGTTGATCATCATCTCTGCAGAGGTTAATGAAACTAAATGATTGCCTGAGGGATGCTGAATGGCTTCAGATTTTAATAAAGTCCTCTTTATCTTTCTCTCTCTATCCCCCCACCACCTCTCTCTCTCTCTCTCACTTTCTTGCTATCTGGAAATGGCCTGCCAGGCATAACTAATCAACCCATTTTAATGAGTTACACTCTTCTACTATTTCAGACACTGATGATAAGGAAGGGCAATATCGTACTCTCCTCAACAGCAATATATACTTTGATGGAATGCAAGAGATTCCTGTCAAAGTCATAGTGCCAGCTAGGGCAATTTGGCAGTATGATAACATTTCTATGAATAAAAAATAATGAACCCTGTGCAGAGCAGACTTTCCCTGAGTGGTTATTTGACTCAGCTGGCTGAGCAAAACACTTACCACTGAATACTGGCCAGCCAATCATTTTCAGTTGTTTGAGCATCTATTGACTTCTGCTTAACATCTGGTTAATATATCAAATGTTATCTTTCTAGATGAAACCATTGTCAATGAAGTTATTTTGTATATTGTATTTCAAACTAAATGCACAATGGTCAAATATTTACTACATTCATCAGAAGATTTACCTCAAGTTTTAGAGCATGGCAGTAACAGTGCCAGGGTCAGGGGGCCGATTCCTGTTGGGACCTTCCCTACCAAAAATGTATGTTCTCATGGTACTAAGGCACTTTGGATGAAAGAATGTGTCATGTCATGTCATATCATGCCATGTCATGTTATGCCATGTTATTTTATTTTATGTTATGTTATGTTATGTTATGATATGATATGCCATGTCATATCATTTCATGCGATTTTATGTCATGTCATGTCATGTCATGTCATGTCATGTCTTGGCAGACAGATTATTTGTTAAATTGCAAAGGCTTTACCAACCAGTTTTGTTTTGTTTTGTAATATCAGACTTCCCATCAACCTGGTGAAAAGTGGGCTGTTTTTCTTCTTGCTCATGGCATGATTGTATGAAAGACGCTATCAGAAAATTGGTCCTTAAGGGAACGCTTCTAGGCATCAGAGATTATTTGTTAAATGTTACATGCGTTCCCCTTTTTGTGTGGAAAGTTAGATACATGTGGATAGGCTAGGTATCCCATGTTATGTGTGTTGGAGCAAGTTAACAAAGTGGAATGTAGGCCTGTGCACCATGCTCATCCCTGATGCCCCTTACGTCTCTGTGGTTATTTTCTGCTCTTTGCCATCATAACAACCAGTGCAATACCTAACACTGGTTCAGGGACATCATGAAAGATATTTCAACAGATGGCTTTGTTTACATGCACAAGTAACCAGGGGCCTGTCTCATGAACACAGTTTAGTGGGTTAGCGAGTTAGCAAGCTAACTTTGGGCTTTTCGGTCTGACGAAGGTGACTCACTTTATAACGGGGTTGATGATCACCATGGTAACTTAGGCTGCACACTTAACCTGCTCCGGAGCAGGTTATGTTCAGGCTATCATCCAAACGTGTAAAAAGCCAATCAACTCTCTGGGAAAATGTCCCTCCCAGAGGATCCTGTGGCCTTTTTAAAAATTAATTCTATTGCAACAAGTCCATCTCCAAAACCAGATATAAACAAAAACATTGCATTCAAATGAATGAGACAAGTAGTAAAAAGAACTGTACAGGGGGAAACTATTGAATTAACAGATAGTAAGAAGGGCAGTTCGCAGGGCAACAGTGTTTAGAGACCGGCAGAACCATTTTGTTTTCCGTGATGATTTATTATATCAAAGATATAATAAATGTTTGTAGCTTTTACAGGTCATTTGTCCATTCTGGCTATAAAAGAGGGCTTCAATGAAAGAGGAGGTAGCTTACATTATTTGACTATAGTTAATGAATTAAATTGACTGTTGCATATTGTGTGTGCTGAAATTCTTTAATAGAATTCCCGAGAGTGATTGATGCATTATATTGCACCCATATTCCTATCAGCTCAGCCGTGGGGAACATGAGGTGACTTTGTGAATAGAACATCTTTTCACAGCCTCAATGTGATGACACAATATTGTATCAATGAAAAGTATGGTGCCTTAATGACGGGCAGTGAAAACTCTATTTACGTATGCATTTACACTATCTGCAGTTTTCCTCCTGCAATCCTCTCTAGCCTTGGCAGCAGTG
>OMLI01011988.1:16865-27650 GCA_900302605.1 Rondeletia loricata
CTTCATTCCTCCTGGAATTAGATTTTGATGAATTTGTTGTAAAAAGATCGATTTTAAAAGTCACTCAAAGTCATTCTAACCCACCTCTAATTAACAACACAAAGGTTTTGAAAGGCACGGTACCTTTATTTTTTTAGTTTTCAGCCTAGTTTTCTGTTAATTTAATACAGAAATCGTGCACTAGTTGAACTACCGGACTTTTACTTCCTTAGTTGTCCCGCCTCCTGTCAATCACAGGCGGACAACTAGGAAGTAAAAGTCCGGTAGTTCAACTAGTGCACGATTTCTGTATTAAATTAACAGAAAACTAGGCTGAAAACTAAAAAAATAAAGGTACCGTGCCTTTCAAAACCTTTGTGTTGTTAATTAGAGGTGGGTTAGAATGACTTTGAGTGACTTTTAAAATCGATCTTTTTACAACAAATTCATCAAAATCTAATTCCAGGAGGAATGAAGATGAAAACTATCTGGGGTGATTGTTAGAGGTGCTACGAAGTCGAGAATGAGGTAAATTTGCCCTACCGCTGAAATATTCCTTTAATGACGGGCAGTGAAAACTCTATTTACGTATGCATTTACACTATCTGCAGTTTTCCTCCTGCAATCCTCTCTAGCCTTGGCAGCAGTGTTACGTTTCGCTGTTCCAGTGCTCATATTTATTATTCATTATATAGTTTGTTTTTCTCTAACACAAATGTTAGTAATCCATTTCTTTCCTATACTATTTTACAGTCTGCTAAACGTGTTGAAATTGTCAGCAGCATATGTTTACATAACCCCACAATTATTTCTACTCTATTGCTTTTATTGTTTTATTATTTAGTTGTGTGCTTATTAACTTTTCCCAGCTGAATCGTATTACTTTTGCTGCTGCAACAACCTAATTTCCCCACAGGGATCAATAGTTTAATCTTATCTTAAATCTGCTGCTCTGGATCTGTCCATGTCGCATATGATTGGCTATTTTTTACAAACTCTGCCTCTTTTATGTGAACACACTGGATTGAAAAATCCTGGGTTGACATAGCGAGTTGATAACCACCTTTGTGAGACCAGTTAGCCAACCATTGTTGGGTTTTGTGAAGCCAGCTGTTGCAAATATATGCTATGTTGAACAGACCCCTGATGACAGCAGAGCAGCAGAGCAGCTAGAGACAGCATGGTTGACAAACCTTTGTTGTGGTGTCGCAAAAAATTTTTTCCCCTGGCAGCATGTCCTCATTTTGTTCTTTGTGTGTTGTTGTTTTGCCACTACATAAGGAAATTATTATGGGGGAAATGTGCTTATTAAATGACAAGTAGACTAATGTCTTCCTTGTAGAATCAATGGATGCTTGTGGTTTGAGATAATAAAATGACAAACAAGTGTGATCTTGAAGCAACTAGGTAGGTTACTTTAATTCTTTGTAATGCTGTGAAATGTTTAAAAAAAGTTGTTTTACCATTTGAAACTGTGCCAAAATGAGTTTCCCTTAAAGGTGTATTTCCCTTGGCAGTGCTTCGATATCACGCCAGGGAAGAAAGTCACAAAATAATTTCAATCGTTGTGGGTTGTTTTCCTAGCGCTGGCTTTTCAAACTGTAAACAACGTTTTAGAACATTTCAGAAACATTTCATCTCAGCTGCAGTGCTACCAAAGTGATGTCATGCATGTCAACGATATGGTGGCGCTTTAGTACTTCTGGCTTTTGTGATTACTATGGATAGACTTGGATCATTAGTTGAGGGTTATTTGGCAGTAATGGAGATATTATCCATTTGCTCCTTCAGAGAGCTCGAACTCCCACCTCAGTTTGAAATAGTCAGAAAATCTAGATGTTTTTATTCCTTGCATATAGCACGTGGCACTTGGCTTTTACTTCAGTTTTTGGTATTGGAGAAATTGTCTCTTAGTTTAGCCTGGCATCAGTCCACTTCTAGTGTTGGTGCATTTCTTTCTGACTTGGCTGCTGGGTTATTCTATGTGGGAAGACAAATTTGACAGATACTGTAAATACAGATTTATGGTGAAAACATGAACATATGGCTCCATATCTATAGGGATGCTCTACATGCCTGAGCCTGACACTTTTTACTTGGACAAGATGACTGGGGAGAAGGAGCCCCTCTCTGTTGATTTCAATGGGATGTGCAGCCTGGAGAAGTTCTACATGGACCCTAAGGCTACTGATGGGAACTCCTACAGGCTGCAGCTCTGGATGTACATCATGAGGCTCCTGCAGTACTCTGACGCCATCGAACACCTACTCACCACAGGTATTACTAACCCAAAGGATGAACAGAAATGTGGGTGCAGAAATGCTACATGCGTTGTAGCGAGTAGTTTTATGTGCTTGAGTGTACAAGGGAATTGAATTTGGGATTAAGATGTGTACCCTGGGGTTTCCTGATGGCTCAGTTGTTCCATGTGTTTTTTCCAAGAATTTCAAAGATATATTTTAAACATGTTATCTTTTATGTGAGATAAAGATGTGTGTCATCATTAGATTGTAAAATTTCAATAATCAGGATATATACACCACCACTAATGTTGTTTTCCCCAATCTTCTGTGTTCAAGGCCAAGGAGTGATCCTGGAGCGTTCCCCCTTCAGTGACATGGTCTTTCTGGAGGCCATGTACAAACAGGGCTACATCAGGAAGGAGTGTGAGTATTGCAATGTAAATAACATCAAAGATGCTACCAAGAGTTGTTGCGCTGTTTCAAAATGGCCTTGTTTGAACCCCCATTGAAAAATTACAGTACATGCAGACCAAGCACGACCACTTCACTTTGCGTTGCTTCACTCTATTAAAAGCCACTTTCTTGCCCATATATAATCCATAATCATGTGTCTGGAAAACATAATTTTGAAATTATGCTTTACTCTAGTGAGCTAGTGGCTACAGCTATTTGGATGTGATGGGATAGGTAGGCTACTAAGGCTAGCTAGCTAATTACTTGTTTAGCCTACCAGAGTTAGCAGCTAAAATATTTTAGGCTACTTCAGGTAACGTTACACACCAGGAAGACCATCAATCTTTCCTCCATGCATTATTTTGGTTGTCAAGATCTTTCAGAGATGGGTCATATAATTTGGTAAATCCAGACACAGCTGTAATAATTATCTCTTCCATTCAAAGATGAAGCGGAAATAGGAACATAAATTTAAGGACCAGGAGAATTTGAGAACCGGATTTTTGCCCGAATGTGTTTGGTTTCAATGCTGTGGCCGTTGTGCTAATTTGCATAATATTAAACATTTCTCAACACATCGCTGGCCTGGTTTGCATTGCCACCTATCATGTCATGCCATGCGCACGCAGTTACTCACTTCTCCTAGACAATGAATGGAGATGCCTCGTGAAATCGTGCCTGGTGTGCAACAGGGGTTGTGCTATGTGTCACCAAAATTATCTCACAATTTGTTTCACAGCACAGCAAAACACGCTGTGGCTCAGGCATTACACATTTGCACTGAAGTATTACAGGTTTGCCTCTCTACAAATCCACATCCCCTGTTCTCTGGGATGCAGGCGTGGACCACTACAATGAGATCAAAGGCATCAGCATCTGTGAGTTCCTGCCTCCACACCTTGCCATCTACGTGGACCTGCCAGCCGAGGAGGTGCAGAAGAAGCTAAAACAGAGTAGCAAGGTGGGGAGACGCATGCAGTCAGTGAAAGCAAATTATACTGTATATCTGATAATGTCTATTTGTCAGTCTCTACCAGTATCTGGGTTTACATGGAGTAATATTCCGTTAATAATCGGAACAACAGCCTAATCAGAATAAAAATGGCTCATGTAACCACCTGAAAAGTTAAACCACATACAATTTTGTTTTGTATGGAAGGGGCAGTATAAACCTTTGATTATCTGTTCAGTAGGAGAATATTAGCAGCTAATAGCCATGTAAAAATTAACAAATTAATTGCATAATTTGCTGTGATTAATTGCAATTAAACTTATTTTTGTGCAAAACAATTCCTCTCAAGGGCAAACTATAAGACATGACACCAGATGCGATGCGATTAACGTATTCCAATCCCCGGTCTTCCGCTATGTTAACTGGGCGGCAGTCTTTAGCTATCCATTCGGCTAATGTATCCGTTACTTGTCACTTGTAGCTTTGGCCCTTGGAAGACCACGGTTGCCAAACTACAGTAAGGTAGATTGGCGAAGCCCTCCAGTGTTCACATCACCTGGATGTTTTTGAGATGATATGTCAAAGATGAAGTGCTTCTAACTCGGCTTTGCAAACATATAACCTTTGTTTTGTCCAAAGAGCCATCAGGCAACGTTTTGAAATTAAACTTTCCGCCTGCTAGTTCATCGATCTTCTCCATCGATCTCAGCAAGCAAGGCGTTTAGGTGTTGTGTGTGTGTGTGTGTGTGCAGTAATGCGTTACTTTTGACAGCCCTAGATTATATGCTTTGATGCGTGTAAACACACACCTTATCAGATCACTTTAACATGTAACTTTAACATTCATATAATCAGTTCATTTGGACTCTTCAAACTTAAGAATACATCAGTGGCTTTGATTTATGGGTCCTTCTGTTGACTAAAGCTTAAATAGACGTATTTGTAGTATTTGCAGTATTTGCAGTTTTATAATCCTTTTTTGTAGTGGTCCCTACAATTGTGTTAAAATGATATTCTAACATTTTCAGTTTTTGTCTGTTATTTCACCTTAGCAGACACTTATGTGGGAAAAAAGTTTTATAATGATACTACTGCCAGAAATATGTAACTAGTTGCTACTTTTGGCCAGTTGTTACTATTTGGCTTCCTCTTTGTTAGCTGAAGTTTTAAGCTAATTGAGAATAATTCTTCCCTCTGTGCCTGGTGAAGTGAAACGGCAGACAAAAAAATATAAATCAGTGTGTTCTTTTAATCTAGTTTGGAAATAAGAGACATTTAGGCTTAATGTCAGATGTGGGGAAAACAAACATAGCTTTAACTGGAACCTTTCCTCTGCCAAATGTCTCTGGTAATGTCACAACTACAGAATTTAGTTTTTGCTTTGCTGCATGCATTGCCCATTAAAGCCTCCCACCAGCTTACACTTGGTAGGCAGGAAGGCCTTTCACCAAGCCGGAGCAGTATATAATTGTGGCCTAGGCCTCAGTTGCTGACCTCCTAAATGATGTAATATGGTTTAAATTGGCTAAATGGTCAATAGAATGGGTAGTGGAAAGGCAATAAGGCATGTGTCCAAGTTCTTACTTCACCAATGCAGTCAATTAATAAATCGTCTGCACTTGAAGCCAAAGCCTGAAATAGGATTTTTAAGTATGGTCCTAAGCTTCAGTTCATATTAGCTACTGTTGAAGAGGATTTCTTTGACTTAAGCCTAAACCAAAGTGAGCTCAAGTGGCTTGCTATTTGGACTTCTACTTTAATGTACCCAAATTCAACATGCTGTAAGCTTTTTATCTCGTGTAGCTTTGTTCAGATTTTTTTTTTTTTTAAGGAATTGTCTTGAGTCTTCAAGCATTTCGTGTCAAAGTAATCCCATGTCAAGCTCTGGGAAAATATGAAATAAGCCTTCTTTTGGCACAGGTATTTGGTTTGAGTAGAAGTAAATGCAATCTCTTTTTTCCCAGTCTTATCTTCAGAATGTGCCCCTACCATATCTGAAGAGTATTGAGGATTCCTACAAGAAGTCTTTCCTGCCCAAAATCGGGTGAGTGGGTGAACTGATGGATAGCAAATATGGATGCGATCTCAGACCACGTTCAAAGTTTTATCACAAACATGACTGACATGTAATTTGACATTAAACAACTACTAACCATTTTGTGGATGTTTATTTTATTTTCCTTATCACACCATGAGTGCTCACCTTTGTCCTTTAAATTTTTCTGTGTCTTTCAGTGAAAGTGCAGAAGTGCTTGCTTATGATGCAACCCAAGCACAAGATGTTGAAAGGGTAAGAGTATAGTGAATGGTAGCTGGACAACAGTGTAATAATTATTAGTTTGTTATTATGGCCCCTGAAGTCTATTTCTTATTATTGTAGAGTGCATATTAATGTTTCTTGTTGGCAGGTGGCAGAAGACATTGAGTATTTGAAATTCGAGAAAGGGCCATGGCTAGAGCAGGATGATGTCACCTACCACCACATGAGGATGCTGTAAGTACTCGATGAGCTTCAGACATTTCCAGATTGAAATGCAAATCACAGACTAAGATCTGCAATGGGAAGTCAGATTCACATGAACCTATCATAACTCTAGTCGCTATTTTTCGTAGTTATTATGGATAAAATGCAAAGTACCTGGAATTGAACCAGTTGGAGTGCTGAAAATGCAGATCTGTTCTGAATCCTTTATGTATGCTTTACCCTGCTCGTCTTTCAGCTTCTACCATGCAGGTTTTGAACATTTCTAATTAGGCTGGTTGTGCATGTGTCTCTCTCTCTTGATTTTGTACAGGGTGGAAGACAAACAGAGGGTGGCAACCCTGACCACCATACCGAGGTTCCTGCCAGAAATCACCATTGGGGCTCACGAGTATGATGAAAAATACTATGCCTATAAATCGGTATGTAGGGGAAAGATGTTAATTTCTCCTAGCCTTTATGGGTGGCGCTACATCATCTAGTATGAGAGAACTGGGATATGAATTATGCACTACCATACAGGGATGATATCTCCCTTGTCGAAATCCCTCTCTCTTACATTTCTGTGTTCTCCTTATAATGAATAATTTTATTCCTGTACCCTCTCCAACGTGAGGTTTTTGGTCACTGGTTGCAATAGCACTGTTTCCAGCATGATGGAACACATTTTCTTCTGCTGAAATATTGAATGACTAGCAGTCACAAGAAGGCAAATGCCAGATGTGGAATACTCTGCAAGGCCTTGGTATCATCAGTCTTGCAGGAAAACATTTGGGTCTGACCTTTTCTGTTTATTGACTGGAGACTAGTTTATTCTCCCCCGCTCCAAAAATCTGGCTACGTAATGTGCAACAGGAGTCTCCGACCTGACATTTTGTGCTGATCCGGATTGCAGTGGAAAGAATGGGCGTGCACGGTTTGGGAAATGTGATATGTGACTGCTTATGCTCTCAAAATTTCTCTTGGTACCTTTGTGTTGACAAAAGTGCAATCTTGGAAGGAGTAGGGTGGGATACTGAGCCTGTGTGTACTGCGCAATTGGTGTATGATACAATAGAAGATTCAAATCAGATTCATCTTGACTGGATACCTACTTTCAACCAAAATCAGTTGACATGAAAAACAAAACCACGTTACTCAGGTGACAAAAAAGAGAGACTTTTCTAACAAGCCTAAGCAGAATTAATGAGCCTCATAGTTCTTGTTACAGGCCCACATCACTTTTGCAATCATGACTGATATTTGGCATTCATGTTATATTTGGGACTATTGTCAGTGTAATTGTAAACTTGGTGTGAAGGTCACCATGCAGTAAAAGGCACAGGGAGCACAGGCTTCAGTTAACGCAGGTTTTTGTTCCCAAATGCCAGGACTAATGGCGTGACAAAGTGCTGGTGACAGAGAGCAGCCTGGCTGTCTATCACTCTGTCATTGATGTGGCTTCACATTAGCAGTAACTCATAACATGCTGTTTGCCAAGGGCTCGGGAGTGATGGACTGCAATGTCGCCCCTAGTGACACAAGCACTATGCTATACCATTAGTCTTGACTGTCATCCCACACCCAAGGATGGATGAGTCTTGAGTGGCTCCTTCTTCAAAGCTTAAGGGAAAAGGCCCAGATTCTTAAATCAGATATCTTTTAAAAGCCTGCCCAAGTGTCCTTTGGATTTAGAGAGTATCTATTGGAGTGATCTCCTCCAGATTTATTGCTTGACCTTAGATATATAGTCAATAGCGCAAGTATTGAGACAGTGAGGTAAACGTAAGGCTATTTTTTCCTGTTGACTCATCTAGAATGTAATCACTATTTAATTATTCATTCATTTTAGATCATTTTAAAACAAGACCAACATTAGCTCCTATCCCAGTACTTATATTTGTGAATATGAGCCCTGTGCATATATTTTGAATTATGATTTTGAGTTTTAATCTTCACGGTTCTAGTCCTGATGGCCTTGTATAATGTTATTCTAAAGTGAGATATGCTAATTGCCCTCTCAACAACTATTCCCTTATAAGTCCCCTAGTATGCATGAGTGCGCTGGTTTGCAGGTTCACCGTCATGTTCCTTTAGTTGACTGTCAGTTTTTCTTTTCTCTGTAGCTCCCAGGTAAGAAGTATGCAGCTGGTTACAATGCAGACGCGGGAGACAAAACCATCTGGCTGAAGTGAATGAGTCGACCGGCTCTGGTGTTGCTGTAAATGAGCCTGTCACTACTCATACAACCATTTTCACCTGTTCGATCTGCCCCATGGGTGGAGAACTCTGTACACTCGTCCATATTTGTTCCAGTTGTTGTCTTCTATGGTCCAACTGTGCGCATCAACGAGAAATTGTACATCCTAAATATGTATGTATTGAAAGAATAAATTTTAAAGCTCATAAATGTCTGTTGTTTTTTTCCATTGTAATGCTGCGTTCCAGAGATGTTGGAAAGTCGGAAATGTCTGACTTCCTACCAGGAAAAATTCAATGGAACCAGCCCTTCAAGTTGGATTTCCAAGTAGGCAATATTTCTAAGGATTTCTTCATTTGTTTTTAATCCTCAAAAAAATCTCTTCAGTATTGCATGATCTTAAATCCATCAAAACATACATTTGAAATTTCAATTTGCACTGACAGTTGCTTATGTTCTATGCTAACTAACGAGCTAATGTTGCTAAACAAAAGGTGACAATTTTAGCTGTTGTATAGGGAGCAAAGAAAATCTTGCAGGCGTCCATGTTTCTCCCGTTTTTTTTTTTGCTGGATCACTGGAACACAGGAAGGTTGTAATTACGAGCTACCAGCTGAGAATTTCAGACTTTGAATGGAATGCATCATAACAGCTTGTCATTTTTCCCCTGTGAATCAAGCACCAAAGTAAGGCACCTTCATAGAGCAAAATGTGATTCTAATTAGCCTGGATGTTGTCGGCTCTCCACCTGCTCAGAGGTTCACATTAATTGGCACTCCGCTACTCCATTCTGTCATCAAGTTGTCCTAAAATATGTAGATATGCTGTTGCACTACTCATTATTTACCATTGGCTGGGTCCACACTATCACTAATGCACTACTGTATTCTTTCTGACTACATCAGACAACCAACTCAGAGCCCCAATTCCTAATTGCACTATGGTGTCTCCTTTTGAAAACGCTGTTGCCTCACTGCTAGCTTCCTGTGTGCTTTGATTAATTGGTGTGAAGACCTTCAGGTTTCCATCTTGCTCCAGAAGTGTAAGTGAGCACATGGAATTTGTACTATCGGTGTTGACGAAGTTAATTGGAAAGTCTAGTTTTACAAGCTACCAGTTACTTCACATTGGAAGAGGTTGAACGACAGCAAAGCTTCCCTCAGGAGAAATACTTTTATTAACCCAAACCAACAACCCAATTTGAGTTTGTCACAGGAAGAAGTGCAAGGAATGTTAACTTTCTGTTGCTGTATGTAAACTTCAAATAAACCTTAACATTGTCATGTGCAAGCTTGGCACTAAAGGAGTGAACACAAAAATTCAACTTGTTTTCAGCTTTGTTAAACTTGACACCATTTTGGACTTTACCAGCTAGGCTATAACAATGGTCTGAACCGAGTCTGTCAACTTAGTTTCCAGAGCAGATTCTCTCACTTACAGGACACAGGATTAGTGCTAGTTTCAATCTCGCCACCTGTTCTGTCTGTGAAGCTGACCAATATAACAGTCTAAAGTATCAAACCCAAGTATATCAATTGTACATTCAAAATTTCCAATAATTCCTAACATCTAGGCTAAGCTGATGATAACATCACACAAACGACAAAAATCAAGAAGACCCAAGGCAACCTGCTTAGGCCTACAGTGCATTCAGAAAGTATTCAGACCCCTTCACTTTTTCCACATTATGTTAAAGCCTTATTCTAAAATTGATTAAAGAAAAAATTTTCTCATCAATCTACACACAATACCCCATAATGACAAAGCAAAAACAGGTTTAGAAAGTTTACATTTTACATCAAATATCACATTTACATAAGTATTCAGACCCTTTAGTCCACCGAAAGCGTTTTATGAGCTGCCAGCGCCTTTCTGTCATTCATTTCTATGGTAGCACCGCGCAGAGCGTTTTAGCGCTCTCGGCGTCTGGCGTTTTAGGCGGAGCGCTTTGAGCGCCTAGAGTTGAGAATAGTTCAACTTTTGGAGAGAAGCGCCGCTCGTCAATGTCACTTTTTACGACCGACCAATCAAAATCTAGGAGGAGGCGGGACTACAAATATGAAAAACATGGCGGAGCTCTGGGACGAGCCGGTGCTAGGCTACTCCCCGGCCCAAACTGCCTCCTACCACGATTTATGTCGTGTACCCACACACTCCTACCCCTTCTCCTGAATCTTCATCGAGATCCGCCGCAAGAGCAATCACAAGGATTCGGTTTCTGGCATTCATGTTTACCATTATGCTATCCTTTAGCTGTGATTTGTACTAAAACGCACGCGAGCAGCTCCGTGTGCTGCAGTCAGAGCGTTTAAACGCCCAGAGCGCTTTTTGGAATTTCATATTTTTGATATGCAAAGCGCTCCGCCATAAAAAAACACTTTCGGTGGAGGCCGTGTCCACCTAAAGCGTTTTATGAGCTGCCAGCGCCTTTCTGTCATTCATTTCTATGGTAAAGACGCGCTAGGCGCGCTCCTCTTCCCAGCAACGCGCAGAGCGT
>OMLI01011992.1:0-16138 GCA_900302605.1 Rondeletia loricata
GCAGACCCAGCAGAGGACGGCTCTCAATTCAAGCGCAAAATACCGAGTTTCTTTTAATCCGACATTGCAACCATTGCAACAAGCATGATTCATTTACAATCAACTTTCCCCTTCTGCCTTCTATAACGCGATAAGGATATAAGCGTTTTTTGTTTTTTTACTGGAACGAATTGGGGACAGGATATGGTCGAGGACAGATGACTTAATTCAGGGACTGTCCCCGAAAATCGGGGACATCTTGTCACCTTAATATAGGCCTATATTCTTTCATTCAAACTTTGGTGGAAGCTTAATATCACACTCATGTTTGATATCATACATACATTTTAACGATTTGAGGCTTTGTTTCCAGGGGCTTTAAGTATCTAAGTTTGAATCTGATCCAAATCTGATCCTATCATTATCCTAGTGATTATTCTGCGGATAAACAAATTTTTTTTATTTAAGACTGATAAACCAAGTAACCCTAAAAAGAAAAAAGAAGGATGAGCCGTTCTTTTGAACGCCTCTTGGAAAGGAATGGAGCCAAAAGATCCGGCTCCCTTCAAAGAGCCGTAATTCCCATCACTACCAGAAATGAATTTTCCCCATCTTTGGTCACTTCCGTGGGTGTCGCTTTACGGCGCCACAAATACAACGCAACAGAAATGCAAATATTTAGCTAAATGTGGACATATGCAGAATAACGTACATTGCTTGATAAATAATTCCATGTTATTGTGACAAACCTTGCATTGTTTCAGAGAATAATTTTACAATCTTGTTTACGATAAATTAAATGCTGACAGACGTTACAATTAGCCAATCCGCGAGAACGCTCGGTCCCAGACACCGCCAAACGCCAAAAGTGACCAATGGCAACGCGGGAACCTTTTTCCACTTCCGTTCCACCTCGCTCGAGCTAACGCGTCCAAGCTACTTTTGTCGAGGGCTGGGCGCTCACCAGTGGACGGAACGACGCTCGAGTCTCGGGGAAATTAAACATTTAAAGTGAATTCGAGCGTCTGAATGAAGATACTTGACTAATGCGGTTTTCTGAAGCAGCTATATTTAATCACATCTTTAACAATCCAACACCCGACCTCAAATTCTGAGGTTGCTAATTCTGCCCCAAGGTTAGCTAGCTGGCTAACGATAGCCGATTAAACTAGTTTAGCTAACTCGGTAGCTTACCTTTTGAAATCGAAGGGATTATTTGAAACCGACTAGAATAGATGAATACTATGGCTGAAGCCGATAAATTGAACATTGACTCCATTATACAGCGTCTTCTGGAAGGTAAGACTCACTATTTTGCTTGATTACTCCCGGAGGTAGCGTTAGCCGTTTTAGCTAACGGTAGCTAAGTTAGTCTCATATCTTGCTCGTTGCTAACCGAGACCAAGAGCGCTCAGTTTGAGTAATACAGGCTGTCAGGTATGTTTGGTCACTAGCATCCTCTCTAGTGCCAGATGCCGTTCATCCTTTTCGCAGCTAGTTAACCTTCCTGAATAACGTTTCCACTCGCCTTCTTAACAGCACCTGCAATACCATTATATTGTTATGGTGTAGTACTTTGCACGAGAAATGATCCACTCACTTAACTGAAATAGTGGAAGGTATCAACATAGAGAATTGTTTTAAAAAAAGATGAAAATACCTGTGTTTTGTGAAATGGCACATTATGTTAACTAACCGGGATTGGTTTATATTCATTGTCCATGCTTGATGTATTTAAGGCTCAACATGCAGCCTGTATTTTCATTCATAACTAAACCCTCAACAGTATGATCCTTAGATTGTCACTTGTAAAGAGTATAATTTGTATTTTCTACTCCCTGTGGATAACTTCAAGGAAAACAATGTCATGATTAATATACACCGTTATTGATTATCCATTGTTGTCAATGTACTATTATTAATTCTTGACCTGTTTTTTCTTCTCAGTGAAAGGCTCCAGACCTGGCAAAAATGTTCAGCTGACAGAGAATGAGATCCGCGGTCTCTGCCTCAAGTCCCGGGAGATCTTCCTTAGCCAGCCAATCCTGCTTGAGCTTGAGGCGCCTCTCAAGATTTGTGGTGAGGCTTAGTTGTGGTCTTTAGGGTCGAGGGAATTCTCCCAAGTGTGGTCAGCTATGCATTCAGCAACATTCTTAGATGCCTGTTGTAGCTTAGAGTGCTGGCCTATTATGAGAAGGCCTCAATCCACATTATGGTATGCATGCTTATCAATGTCAAGGGAGACTCAAATGATGACTAATTTAAAAAACAAAAAGGGTGACATCCTTAGGACACAGAATACATTGCATGGCAGTGACCTTGCTTAATAATTACAAAACTGAGAGGCTCAACTCTGATACAGCATTGTTTTGCACTTTCAACTCTCCCTGGAGTTGGCCCCCTGTGTCATACTGCTGATTCCACTTAATGGGAATGTCTGCAACAGTCTGCAAATTTATGGATTGACTGGCCACTCACTGGCATCTTCACATTAAATGCAAGCTAGCGCTTTGTACACTTGCTTAGTTGTCTCATCGCCACAAAAACTTCAAGTCAAGCAGCACCAAAACTACCAAGCATCCATTGAATCTTGTTGCTGTTGACTTGCAGGGTGCCAAGCGTTCTTGTACCTCTATGAAAGTCCCTTAACCTTTGTTGTGTACATAAACACAGCATGACTGTCACACCTTCGACCGACATGGCAGTATAGCACCTCAGTCTTCCACTCTGACCAACACTGTCTCTCTCACCAGGTGACGTCCATGGTCAGTACTATGATCTGCTGCGGCTGTTCGAGTATGGGGGCTTCCCCCCAGAGAGCAACTACCTGTTCCTGGGGGACTACGTGGACAGAGGGAAGCAGTCCCTGGAGACTATCTGTCTGTTGCTGGCTTACAAGGTCAAATACCCAGAGAACTTCTTTCTGCTGAGGGGAAACCATGAGTGCGCCTCCATAAACAGAATATATGGCTTCTATGATGAGTGTGAGTCACATGGCATGCATACAGCATACATTGTTCATACCAGCAGGAGCATCCACATTCACCACCGTTTTGATATGAGTACATTTAGTAAATCTGGTAAGCTTTTATTTGCGGATACTTTCCAAGTAAATATACACTCAGAGACATGTCCTGGTGTTCGTGAAGATTTTTCAAATGTTAAAACTTCAATCAAGATACTATTTAAGAAGACTGCAAAAAATAAACATCTTGTCAGTTGACAAGCAAAATTAGGTAAAGTGGTGTATATTAAAAACACTACTTGAAATAGTATTTTGTTGTCGAATCTACTTTTTAGAAATGCACATTGATATCTGTTTTGATTTAATCTTAAAGGAATAATTAACCGAAAAATGCAAATTTGGTCATTATTTACTCACCCTCATGTCAGTCGAAACACTGGTGAAGTTTGTATTTCCACAACACACAGCAAGTTAGCTAGCGCAGCGCCACGTCAAAGTTAAGACTCTGTGTGTTTAAGGATAAGTGTATTGTTTGTTTTGTCAAGGTAATGTTTACTTGTCTTGTCTGATGGTGATGCTGATTGTGGCACTATAATCAGATTTCCATCCTGGCGATAGACCAGAATTTTCTAATGCCTGCATGTATCCAGTGCAGGGAACACTTTTTTGTGTACAGGCCACAATGGCTGGTAAATCTAAAAATGCACCTGACATTTTCACTGTTTTACTAGCCAACTAAAATTTTAGAACACAGTCGGACCACAATTTTTTTTTATTGTTTCCTGAAAAAGTGAAGGTACAGCAACAATTTACCAGCATAACAGTGTTCATATCCTTCCCTGCATGCATACATCAGCTATTACTTAATTTAGATTTCATTAGCATCATCAAATAAAAATTTGCATGAGCTTGAAATTAGCCTTTAAATGTAACTACTTTAGTACACTCAACCAGGCAATGCAAAGAATTTGTAATAAACCATTAATCTGTTTTAGACCCAATAGGGGAAATGGGATTTTTAGTAGTGACAAACGCCACAACACAGACAAACAATAGACTAATCAGTACACCATGCTTCAGGCTAAGTAGCATGATCGAGTAGTCTGGGCGGTGATTAAACACATGCCTTTCTCAGCGATTTACAGAGCCAGGATTATGTAAAATGTAATGTGTATCTGATGTGATGCAATAGTGGCAGCTGTTGGGACAAGATTTTATAGGCCTCCAGATAAGATTGTGACCTAGCAAGTGTGGTTGCCTCCCACAGGTAAGAGGCGGTACAACATAAAGCTGTGGAAGACCTTCACAGACTGCTTCAACTGCTTGCCTGTTGCAGCCATCGTTGATGAGAAGATCTTCTGTTGCCATGGAGGTATTCCCATCAAACAATTAATTTGGCTCCTATCCAGAGCAAACACACTAACTCACCTCTGCTTTGTTGTTACTGTCAACATTGTGGTCAAAGACCTGCAGGACTGTATGGGATCTTGATTTCCTTTTTGAGTAGATTTAAATTCTCTGTCTGAAAGGGGCTTCACATACAAAAAGCGCCTCCTTCCATACCATGCGCCCCACTGTCATAAGTGGTGGTGGATAACGGCTGTTTATGGCATGTACTTTTTTTTTTTTAAACACAATTGCCGTAAATGGAGTGGAGGGAGAGAAATTAAATAAATGGATCGGGATTTGATTGGGCGTCATGTAGCCGATACCGATCAATCAAAATATGCCTTGATCGGGTCTTGATATCCCTACTTTCCACAGTGGCTGCTGCTGCTGGTAAGTCAGTGGTGTAGAGCTGTAAAGTCAACAGCCTCCTCTGATAACCCCCTTCCTGGTAAAAAAACAAAAGAGGTTTCCAAACGTGTAGATGGGAGTGGGAAATGATATTTGCTTGGATAGTTCAAATGAATTTAAGGCCAACTGTAGTTTTCCGTTGCTCAAACGAATGAATCTATAGACTTGAAATATGGACTTTGTCACCCTGGCAATATGCTTTAGGACAGAATATACTGTAGCCACAATAGCCAGGTAAAAAATAGCTTTATAGTTTGACAAAGTGGAAAGCTGTAAATTTAGGAATTCATATTATTCCTATTGTCTACTGTCTAGGACAGTCGTAAACATGAACCGGTCTCTTCCAAAGCAAGAAAACGGAGCTAAAACTTGAACCTGTGAATGAATTGGGGTTCTCCAAAGATAAATATATTTTTCCTAATTAATTCTCTATAGATTAGCTCCAGATATTTAATCTTGATAACAACACAGGTTCAAGTCTTAGTTCTCTGATAAAGCACTAAAGGGGCCTGTCTGGGGATAAGGTGACATTTTGTGGGTCAGAACTGGTAACACTAGTGTACAATAAAGTTCATTTGGATATAAAAAGTAAAACATTTAGGTGTCCAAAATCAATAACCCCTTGTTCACTGTTTGTGGAGCAGCTTCTGATTTTGCATGTTAATGGAATCCCAGCTTCAAACCTTAGTTCTCTTGTTTCTGGCTTTGAGAGAGAGTTGTTCATTTTTGAACAATAGGAATGATATCTATTGTTCAATTCTACTTTAAGTCAAACTATTAAGTTTTAGACCATAACAATTTAATAAAGTGTTCCTTATCTTCCTTTGTAAAAAGTTGGCAGCCCTGCCTGTTGGTTCCAAACAGTGATGTTAACCAAAAGATCCACAAGGAAAGCTCAAAGAACAGCTTCTTTTTATCAAATGGGAATTAACAAAATATCATGCCCCCTGTAATGTAAATGTGTTTGTACTCCCTCTCCTCTTCCCAGGCCTGTCCCCAGACCTCCAGTCTATGGAGCAGGTGCGGAGGGTTATGCGCCCCACTGATGTGCCCGACCAGGGCCTGCTGTGCGACCTGCTGTGGGCCGACCCAGACAAGGATGTGCTGGGCTGGGGTGAGAACGACCGTGGTGTCTCCTTCACCTTTGGCGCAGACGTGGTCACCAAATTCCTCCACAAACACGACATGGACCTCATTTGTCGGGCCCACCAGGTCAGTGCAAGAGAGTGACCCTTAGGGGGATAGGTGTTTGGGCGGTTTACAGTGGGAATGCAAGGTAGACCAGATAATAAAAGGTGAATAAAATAAAACGTGAGTAAATAAAAAGGTGCTTCTGCTCAGCTTGTTAAAATGGAAAGACTTAGGTGTTGGTGTAAATGTTACTATGGAAAGAGAAGAGGGTGCCTCCATCTACTTTGAGCAGTTTTATTGAGATTACAGACAGGGTGATGTTACCTTTATGTAGGTTAAAGAAGGGTGGATGGTCACTAGGTCAGGTTCTTTTTGTTATGGTTTTCTGATTTTCTTTCCTATAGTATTCTTGTAATATGCATCTTTCCTCCTCCTATTCAAAGGAGGACTTGGCCATGGCCTTGTGAAGTGAAGGCAATGTTAGCACTATTGCCAAACAAACCGTGTCCAGCTGGTAACGAATATTTGAAGAAAAGTCAGGCGGCACCTCTGAAGTATTCAAATAGTGCCTGTAGCGCAGATGGACCAACTGAATATCCATTAACCACTTCACGCAATATTGGATTTCAGCCCGGTCTTACTGATAACCAGGTAGGCAGTTGGATTGATAGAAATGCCTTCATGATGTATTTTCTTGCCTCCCAAGTCCTCATTAAATCTAGTGCTCTTCATGTCATATAGTACATGAAGTGTGTGGTTCTGTTATTGTGCCTGATTCCATTGTGTAGTAGTGAAAAGCAAATGGCGTAAGTTACCCTCATTCCTTCGCAGTTAGTGAACCGGTTATGTCTCTATTTATCAGGTGGTAGAGGATGGCTATGAGTTCTTTGCAAAGAGGCAGCTGGTGACACTGTTCTCAGCCCCAAACTACTGCGGCGAGTTTGACAACGCCGGGGCCATGATGAGCGTAGACGAGACTCTCATGTGCTCCTTCCAGGTAAGCAAGAGACTAGCCGATCCCTTTATAAAAATCCTGATTGGTCAAACTGCCTTTTTCGAATGATAAACTATCATATTTAAACAATTAATGAACTTTAGTATTATGTTTTTGTGTGTGTGTGATTGCGCTGTTCTTGTGTTTTTCAAAATGACATTCCTTTGTTGTTGCCATTTGCTCATGTCTTTTTCCTTTTTTTCTCTCTTTATTCCCCATTTTTAGATTCTCAAACCGGCAGACAAGAAGCTGTTCTATGGTGGAGGAGGGGGCATGGGCTCTGGTCGCCCAGTCACTCCCCCCAGGAAAGCTAAGAAATGACACCTGTAGCTTGCCCTCGGCCTCCACCTCCGCCCCATCCCTCCTGCCCTCTCTACCTCTCTTCTCCTTTCTTTCACCAAACAGCCAGAAATCAAACCTATACCCAGGGCTTTTTTCCTTTTTTATCTGTACTTCTTAAAACATTTAATGTTATGAATTGTCTGAATGAGTGCGTGCGCAGAAGAGAAACACACGTGTGTCTGTCTGCGAGCGAGCATTAAAACCATGTGTGCGCGTGTACATTTTGTGCGAGAGTATTAGAGATTTATACTATCCCCTCTCTCTTACCACTTCGCCCCGTTGAAAGGTTGAAACCACAGTGTCTGTCTGTACAGTAATGTTGACTGAAAATACAGGTTTTGGGAGACAGCTGGCAAATGCTGACCTGATGAATTTAGCAGCAAACTCCTGCCAGCAGGTGGTGTGTGTATTTGTGGAGGGGAGGGGTATTTTGTTTTCCCTGTCCTCTGTACTGTAAAATCTCAAACACACGTGTGTGTGCGTGCGTGCGTGCTGTGTCTTGCCCATCCTGCTCAAGTAAGATGTCCGAGTATCCCTGAATAGGAGGGGTAAGGTCTTTCACCTTGTCTCACAAGAGGAAGCACATGCACACTCACACACACACACACATGCATACAGATGATTTCAGATTCATACGAGCCAGAGCTGTAAAAAACCCACACAGTTTAGGTTTGTACAGATTTGATTACTTGAAAGAGATTTTTTGTGAATTCGTTTTGTAGTCTTTCATCAAGTTGACCAATAAAGCGAGAATCTGAGCTAAACAGTCCACTCATCATTTTTTATTGTAACACAATATCTCATTAACAGACATGGGAATCTGTAATTGGTCCTCGTGCAAATAGCTATTTGTATAGCTGGTAACACCAGCCCCTCACAGTACAGGTAGTTACTTCTAGTTGTCCTCACTAACTACAATATCTGCCCACAGCACTACTATGTCTTAATTTGAACTCCAAAAGATATTTTTATAAATATTCTAATATGCTTTTTAATGCGCAGCAACATTCAGTGAAACAAATTATTTTTAACCTGAACTGAATTATTAAAACTTTTCTGAATGATTACCAATTCAAAGATATTCATAGATAATTCACATATTTGATATTCAGCTTTCCATTTCCACACAAGCTTATGCATTCTAAATCTGAACGTAAACTGACCTTTGGTTGCAGTAATTGTTGCCGTCATTCATTTTTATGTTTGTGTGGGAATGTTCCGCTGTTATCCACAGGGGGGTGGTGTTGAGCTCCTTTGGAGGATCCATGTGTTCATGAGAGAAAAGTAGTAGTGCTTTGGTAAATATTGCTTATTGGTTACCGTTTCCTATGGAGGTCTTACAAATCATAAGAGATATAGTATAACTGATAACCAATTATTACATATGGTGGTCTACCCTTGCAGTGGTTTGCAACAGATTATGTTAAATTGACAAGTTGGTGTCAGCATCTGTCATTATTTTAACTAATAAGAGGAATATTGATCCTCTGTTGCTATGCAGAAACTGTTGAAAACTTTGGTTCTCTCTTTCATGTTCTTCTATATTTATCAAAAAAGATCACATTTCTCCCTTAGGCATCTGCCAGGCTCTGTTTTCATTCATTCATCTTCCTGTCATCAACACCCTTCTTTCAAGACGCTCTGTCCATCATTTTGCCTTCCTTTCACAACCCCAATAAGGTGAGAGGTGAAGGGTATTGCTGAGGGAGTTAAGTTTAGATGAAAAAAGCTTCACTTGTTCGCTGAACAAAAACACTTGTCAACTTGGAAGTGTGTGCAACTTCTTTCATTTTTGATGCATTATTTGGTTTCATTTTTTATCATTTCCAGCACTAACTAATTTGATATAAATAATTATTTTATCTCTACATTTTACAGTTTAGCAAGCCCAATAAGGCGAGAGATGAAGTGGATTGCTTAAGTTTAGATTTTTAAAAAAGCCACATCAGTTTGTATTGCAAGATAAATTAAGTGTTCCATAAAATTACATTAGAAAGTGCTAGACATTGTTAACCACTAATCTAACAACACAAACCTGAGTAGAAACGCTAACAGGCTGAAACCACGGTCAGTTCTGGTGCTACATGCACATATAGTAATCTGGTAAGACTGGGAGGTCTTAAGAGGTTGGAGTAAGAAGGCCATGACTGTGCAGTACCCCTCTTAAGGAAAAAGCATGCGCACTCATTCTTGGGTGTAGAATCCTCCACACTAAAAGCAGCAGATGAGAGTCATATACGTTGTGTAATACAATCTTCCTCGGTTCTCACAATTTGTCATTGGCTATATGGTCTAAAAAATATTTTTACTGCCTTCTAGATTGCGTTTTTTTCTGTAGAAGAGTGAATCTTCAGGACTCAAATCTGACCTTGTTCCTGAGATGAGGGCTTATTGTATTAAATACTGTTACATGATTTGTCGCTGTTATCTCGCGACAAAAGTGAAAATCGAACTCGTATTCATAGATTTTGAGGCCCAGTCCAATTTTTTGCCTGCAACGTTCCCAGCAGTCCTAGCAATCAACCCAAAAAGAGTGTCTGGGTTAAGTGAGAATATGCCAAAAATAGGCACGGTAATGAAGATGGGGTATTTTCTAACAGTTCATCTTTCAAATGATGCCAAATACATACTGGTTCATATAGGCTTGTCTGAAACAACTAAACTAACTATGTTTAGTTTCTGGCTGCTATTATGAAACTCCAGAAGGATTTTGTTTATTTGCACATGTTCACAACTCTGTCAGAATGGTGCAACCTGCTGTTTGGGAGACAGCTTTATTTTCAACATTAGGTATATAAATATAGCCATCTGCCATCTATATGTATTTTTTAAACGTGTATATATATAATGTGGAACACGTTTGATAAAGGTGTAGTATAATTGTAACACCATTACTAGGTAACTTTATTTTTAAGGTTGATCCTGTAATCTAAATGTTTATCCACATGAGAGCTTGACGACTCGCTCGTTACATTGGCCTGTTTGACATGACGGCTAATTTGGCTTCCATTTATTTAATTAGTTCATAATAAATAAATATCTGTGCAAAGTACAATATAGGATCACTGATTATGTAAATACTGAGAGTCTTATGTAGAGTGCTGTAGCCTTTCTACAGCAAAAGCCTTATTTTTTATTAATGGGGATGCCTCTGACCTGGGGCAGTTCAGTCAAAACTCGCTCCCAAGCTGGAGACCAGAGAAGCACGACTCTAACCTGTCCATCAGGAAACTTACTTTGTGGCCTTTTACACCAAAGGAGCTTCATTGTATAGTAGTAATGACTAATCTGAGCCAGTAAAGCTAACAGGATGCTGCAGCCTCTAAAAATGCAGAGCCAGCCAAGTTAATGACACTTCATCTGTAAAATGAAAGCTACTTTTGATCAACTACAAGGCTAATTTTCCTGTTGGCTCCCTTGTGGCTTGTATGTAGGATAGCCCTAAGTGTATGGAATGGTGTGAACAGCCAAGAACTCTTCAGCCCACTGTACCACATGGATACTGATGACATGGTGGAGTCAAATGTGTCCCGAAACATCCACCTATCTTATTTTCTCTCACCAATAGATGAAAGTAAGACTTACAAGCCTGAGCTAAAGGTCCAACATTCTGAAATAAAAAAGCCACAAAGCTGTCGTGGTGTTACACCCAGCTGCATAGTGTCACCTGGTCTATTTATATCTCGCGAGTAATTCTGGATTCATAGACTCAGCTGCTACTTCTATTATTACTATTAGCTAATGCTGTAACAAGTACCCTGCTAACACCAACACTATAGCTTATTTATCCATTGCCTTTACTGATCGCTAATAATTACTGCATCTCTGTCGATAAATGTTAGGTTGTTGATCGGTGGAGTTTTTGGAACATTTATTTATGTTGCATGTGCTTAAAGGTTGTAGATCCCAGGAAACCTAAAGCCTATGGATGCAAACGGATCTACAATTAAGTAGATACTGCTGAATTCCTGGCTGAGGGCTTCAAGCCTTTTGGGTTGAACAATGGAAGCAAGTTTTGTAGCCATTGGTTTTATATTATATATATAAAACTATATATTACTATCTGTGTTACTGAAGAATAGGAATTTTATTGGCTGGCTGGCAAGGCAGCCTGGGTTGTATTTCATATGGCTAGATCAGTGAGAGCTTGTATTTTTAATGACTACCTATAAATGGCCAACTAAGTGGGGGTTCCTCCAGTTCAGCATAACCCCACACTTTCATGATTGCATGCTGGTAGTGTTCAGCTGGACAGCATAAAATCTGCAAACCACACTGAATGTATTGGTTTTGACAGTAACCTTCTTCAAGGATTTCCTTGAAGAAATATGTCAGTATATCCCGGCCCCACTACTTTGAGTGATGAATATCCACTGTGTCGCCCTGTCCTTCTCACTTTGCTTGTGTTGCGCAAGTCAGCAGGAACAGACTTGGTTGCATAATTAGTTGTGCGTACAGCTGCACCGCCTCAGTACTTATCACTTGTACAGAACTGGGAACATGTATAGGGTTCAAGACATGGAGGGGGGAGCGTTTTATGGGTTAAGGTGGCACATGGCGATCCCGTAGCCTGGCATGAGGGCGTGGCAAGTTAGCACCACTCTCAGAATGGCAGTGAGAGGGTGGGGGTTGGGGCTAATGGGTGTCCCGGCCTGCCTGGGTTACACCGTAGTAGTCTATACGCAGGCTGCACGCACAGGCTACTGACACTTCACCGATAGAGAGGGAAGATGGAGGGGAGCGAGGGAGAAACCCTATCCTTCTGGGATATTGAGTTAAATGTCACTGCTCTGCTCTGAGGGAGACACTGACAGGCCGACCCCTTTCACAGCCCCCAAATCTCAGAGGTCAGAACGGCCGTACAACAGCTGAGGACCGGAGAAAGAGGGTGGGTGAAAGAGAGAGGGGTGGGGGCACTGGCAGAGCAAAAGAAGTGTAGAATGTTTCATTTAAATGTCCGGGAACTAAAAAGTGAAAGTCATATAAAGCTGTTAGTCCCTTTAACTGGTAGAAGTTAAGCAGAAACACTCTTTGAAGCGTAGAGTGCATATCATGATGTATGGAGAGTTCAGCATAACATGCACATTTTCATGGGGTGTAGATCTTGCTATATGTAGTGTGTACTCTTACATGGAGAATACGGTGGGCTGAACTGGTAATCACACTAATCATTCTCATACCTTTTGAAATGCCAGTGTAATCCAAAGGGGTCATATTATATTCTAAATCAAATTAGATATTAACTCAAATGCACATAGATTTATATGAACACACTGTATAGCTTTGGCCATAACTTAATAGAAGGATGGGAATTTTCTGGATTTGGAGATCCAGATTTTTCTTGGTCTGATGCTTTTTTGTGCACATCCCTGCTACCACTCAAAATATACATAGCACATACGTGTTCTCCTCTTGTTGGTTGCCACTCACTACATTATGGATACTCTACTGAACCTTTTGGGGACTGTATTGCCCCTCACAACAGGCTAGAGGGTTAAGGTCAGTAGGTCAGTTACACCAGCAGCTGATTCAAGGCCTGCACTGCAGAAAAACTTCCTGTTTTAGTAATGCACTGTAGAGGGGCAGAAGAGCCGTACTAATCTGAGGTCCTTTGAAATGGAGGTAGCTCATGTTCTTATCATAGATAGATAAATATAATGTATATAATATACAATACAATGCTATTTTATTTTCACATAGCCATGTATATAGTGTATTATGCTGATTTACTTGACTGGTTCCTGTGAATGTCGGAGGTTCAGATAAAGAACATACTGTTGGAAATGTTTGGGGAAACACACTCAACAAAACAAGGCACATCCTGTCTTTTCTATTTACCCACAGTACCAACATACAAATTTAATATCAGCTATATTAGGCGTTGCTGAGAAAGTTGATCAGCTATATTAAGGTATATTGATGAAGTTGATCAGCTATATCAGGGTATTTTGAGGAAGTTGCTGGGGAAAACAGTGCAGGATTTTAATCCTGATCCTTTAGAATTTCACGGGATGACTTGTTTGAGGATAAACCTGGTAAAAATCCTGATTACACCATGAGCTGTTCAACACATTTAGAAAATCACAGGGAAAACTCATGTCATAGTTCGTTATTATTACATAATGTTACCAAAATTGGTCTTACAGAAGAAGGAAAAAAAAGTGCCCTCTGGATTCATATTGATGAGCTAAAATGGCTATATAAGATAACACAAACAATGAGCCATATTCTATTAAGAATATTTCAGAAATTATATTCTCTATAACTCAATGCCAACTGTTCAGAAATAATGGGTTTTGAATTGTAATTTGCTATATTGCCAAATAGATGGGTATCAGAATTATTGACACTTTTTTGTTTGCGGCACCAGAGTGGCCCAGTGATTAGAGACTGTCCTTCAACCGGAGGATCTGGGTTCAAGCCCTCATGGCTGTGAGCATCTGCCCTGCTGAAGTGTCCTTGTGCAAAATAATGAATCTGCTTCAGGGGTGCTATTCTGTCGCTGACCCTGCACTCGATCACCTCCCTGGAGGGGGACAAGCATAAAGAGGATTTCCCATATGGATCACATTATTATTATTCATTTTAAAGTTAAGTTTCTAATTGTTCAAATTATGCACCATCTTTTTTATTGGCAGTTGTTCAAATTACTTTTACATGCTATATAAATGCTTCATGGCCCTTCTATAGATCATGACTTTAATGTTGACTACATGATTTAATAAATTATGTCAAGGTACTGAGAGTCAAATGAGTAAATTAGCTTCAAACATGAACTGTATTACCACCTTTCACAAAGACAGATGGGCTGTTTCTATGTTGACCTCTAGGGGAAATTTGCAACTGTCCACATACGTTATGTGTCTATGCACAGTGACAACAGGGTGATAGCATTAGGCCATTCTATTACCTCACAGCATCTATATCTTGCATTTGTTGACCATGTATCCAGTCTATCCTTGCTGTCTATACTATGAGTGAAAAATAATACAAAATTATTTAAAGCATTGAGATGCATTCAAGTAAAATAGGCCACAGTAAAATCAATCAACATTATGTCCTGGGTGATGATCCCGATGGATCATTCTTGAAGCACTTTTTTTTCCAAGTGGAATTTGACCAAAAACTAATTTGGGAGGATGAATTATGCCAATACATTCATTTAGAGAATAAAAGCTATTACACACTAAAAACTTTTTATTTAAACTGCAGCAAAAAAAATTTCACTTTCTAAAAACATTTAGCATAGATGTTTTTTTACCTTCAAGAGCCTTTTTAGTCATTTTTGTCAAAGATCCCAATAATTCTTGAAGGCACTGTGACACTGTATATTCACTGTATATATACTGTACAAAATAATGCAACAAATAGATACCAGCAAACATTTCACATGTAGTTTTCGGAAGTGGTGAGCAGTGACCACAGGTGCTTTTACAGGAACACCTGTCAGTTCATTGATTAGCAACAGCAACTTGAATTCCTGACCACAGAGGCTTCTATACCACATGGCAGGTTAACGGGGGGCTGTTTACTGCTGTTAAAACAGATTGTAAATCAACAGTCGCTGAGCTCAACATTATAGTGAATATTCAAGCTAGCATCTGTGTTTTTACAGTACGACTGTACTTACTGGTGTATTGCTCTCAGTGAGCTAAGAAAGCAACAAAAGCTAGCTTCATGATATCATGAAGTGCTGTGCCAGAAGAGTTGACTGAGCACGAACGTCATGTAACTAATCTGTTGACTTGTCATAATATTGTTCCAAGGGGTTTTGCAATAATCAAACACTATTACATTCCTATTTAAAGTTGACATGCATAAAAGGAAAATAAATGTGTTTAACTGTTCTTTGTCAAGATTCAAAACCTTAACCATTTCATTTTGGTCATCAAAAAACGTGGGCCAAAATATCAGGCTTTTAATCATGTGAAATAATGGGCTTTTTTATTACTAACTAATTATTACTATTAGTTTCCGTTGACCGTAGACTGTAATTTCCACCAGGTTTTCTATAGATAAAAGAGCACAAATAATAAGGAATCAGATCCAGAGTAACTTTATAGATGAAGGTATACGAATGAATAAGACTATGAGTGGACAGGTCAAGCCAATCAATCAGAGTATACAAGGTAGAATGATAAGTGAGGGCTTTCCAGTCAGTAATAAACCTTGATGCTCTGTGATACACAGTATCTAAGGCACAAAAGCATTGGGTGGAAACAGAGCCATAATCATGTTCTGGCATAAAAGTGGTGGCGACATTCAATTCCATCTCTGCTCTTCGTTCACTTAGTTAAATCATGTGTATCCTCACTTAGCCAATAACTTAATCAATGCTCTGGATCCACCACAAGAGGCCATTGTGCCTCGCTGAATGGCAGATTTTGGCCGGATCATCTGTCGCACATCTACTTAAGCTGGGCCATATCTTCCAACTGCCTTCCCTTCCTCATATAAAAAGAAATAAAACTTGATCCTCCTGTATCTGCAGCCAGGGTTTCTCCTCTGTGGGACGATAGTATGACACGCCGGCCCTCCTCTTGGCATTCCTCTCCCCCAGCAATCATTCCTCTCCAACATACCGTACTCACTTTCGTCTTTATTCTTTCATTCCTCTTCTCTTCCCCGTCTATCTCTGTCTACCGCTATCTCCTCAACTATTTTCAGTTAATTTAACTAGGTTCCCCAGCCGTTTTTGTCTCCATGTTGCTCTTTGGAAAGGCCTGAGCAAAACCTTGGATAAATGTGCACATGCATTATAGTGCCTTGTGGTCTGAATGTTGATGATAATAGAGTATGCAATTCAGTTGCACAAAGGTCCCAGAACTGGTTTCAACTATGTGCTCTGTTCCCTGTGCTTATGAACCTCATGCGTCAGTTAACCCAGACTATCCATGTAACTGTTCCCAACTTATGCTTGTACTAAATTA
>OMLI01012008.1:0-12309 GCA_900302605.1 Rondeletia loricata
CACCCCTCCCCTCTCTCTTTTTCTCCCCAAAGAACACACACCACACACACACACAAATGCACGTACACACACTCATCTGTATTTACCACCACTCCCAGGGGACGAGGCTTTCACGGGAGGTCGAGGGGAATCACAGGGGGGTTTAGCAGTCAAAAGCTACCCTGGATATATTAGCATTACTCTCTATGGGATTCTGAGATGCATCTCGCATTTGTAATATAGAATGTAGAAAGGAGAGTTTCTGTGGCAGCCTGGGATTATAAACTGACACTCTGGGCTTATGATCATGCCTACACAAAGTTCTGCTCTGCATCCCTAAACTATAATGAGGATTAAAATAACTCTTGTTTTCTGCACAGCAAACTGTGCGCTAGCTGGTCTGCTTGCAGTTTCCACACTGAGATTTTGCCAAGAGTGTGAAGAAGAGTGACAGTGTCTTATTAAATGAGCACCGGCTTGAGAAAGGGAAAGGAAAATATTTCACATAGACATAAACCAGAACATCAAATTATTCTGAAATTAGAAACTAGAATGAAAGCATCTAGTAAAGTCCAAGCAGAGTGTTGTGTACTCTGAGGACTTTTCAGAGTAGAAACACTATGACAGCATAACTCTGTGAAGTAAATTGACAATCCAAAATTAGCCGTTTGTCTCGCATTGTTCTTAGACATCTTGTTCTATGCAAATAAAGGGCCCGCACAAGGAATCTGTCTTCCAGTGATTTGTGTTCAGTGTCTGTTTAAACATATAACTCCCTCTTGACTTCATAAACTCCTTGCAAAAGACAGAAACAGGCACAGTTGTAACTCCTTTTGAAACAGCTACATTATGATAATATCAACTCTAACTGTGTCATAGCTAGAGTACAACACGTTTGAACTTGCAAAACCGGAGCGTAGTAATATCTCTATGAGGCTCAGGACAGGCCCTCTCTGGAAACATAAATTCCCTGTTTTCCTGAGGCCATGTGTGTCTGCGCCCTCCCATGTATACCCTCCCATACTCCCATAACCTTCCTTGCTACCCCTGTTTGTACAAAGCAGCTGCCTGAGGGATATCGCCTCAGAATCCAGGTGACAGAAGAGTGAATCACAGCTTATATAAGGTCGTACCTTTCCCCCTGAGGGAAGAGCAGGTGAAAAGCAATAAACTCCCTCATTGCCTCCTGGGCTTATGAAATGCTTCCATTGTTCATGCAAAATTACTTTTTAGGGACTTTCAATAGCGTTAAATCACTAATTCCTTCAAGGACTGTGTCTGGGTTTTTGCCACTCACGGCGGCAGTAGTGTTACGAGGCGTGTGAGGTCATGTTTCAACACCCTGATGCATAGATGACTGGTTACATGGCTTAAGCTTCTCCGATAGTCACATATTTTATTATTATGATTTTTACTGGATATCTATTGAAAATTCAAGTTATTCGAGGGCTCATTGGGAAAACTATTCACTTCCTCATGTCCTAAGAAGAGGAAGTGTAATCATGTAAATTTACACTTCCACTGCTAGCCCTGGTGTGAACATACTTCACTGTGCCAAGCTATTACTTGCCCCTCACTTGCTGAGTGGGCTTCCATGCTTTCCCATTTTTCGTGCGGTTTAAAAAAAAGACTGCTACTCCAGGCTAGTTTAGGACTAATCAATGCCTGAAACAGGAACCAACACCAAAAAGCCTGTTGTAGGCATAATAAATAATAAATAATAAATAAATAAATAATGACCTTTGGATTACAGTAAGGATGAAACCAGGCCTAAATTACACAATGAACATGATTTCATTGTTTGATGGTTAGATTGTTTGTGTGGGCTTGAATGGCATAAAAGAGGATCTTCAAGATGACTCGCCTGCTACTTCTGAGAGTAAGACATCTTGATTATTGCGTGTCTGGTGCACATGAACAAAGGTTTTACCTCTTGTGGTTAGGGACAGAAAGGAAGCATAAGCCATATGAATTGTTCATAAACTTTTAATGAAAAAAACAAAACAAAACAGCAATGTACCCATTTAACAACAAAAGAAATTAAGAGAAATTGTAAGATTTTGAGAGCCAAGCTCTTATGTACAGCATATTGCACTATAAAAAAACGAACACCCCCCCCTTCCTCCTTTCCCTCCATGTTCTGCGCTGTTTGAAAACCGTGCAGTACACACAGAGCAGTCCAAAAGATAACACAGCCAATGCTTTAACAAAACTGCTACATTTGGACTGGGTCTCACTTCAAAGGACACATGAATGTGAAATCCTTGAGACCACTCTGAACGTAAAGAAAGCAATGTGAAGGTAAAGACAATAAGAAAAGGAGTTTGAAATAAGTTCTACTGTTCAGTTCATGTATTAAAAGAGATATTGTGGTTTTCACGCCATTAAATTACATTCAAACCCTTAAGATACAGATTTTTCAGGAATGTTGGACATGCATTTTTACTCCATATACATATATTGAAAAAGCCCTTGAACTGAGAGTGACACAGCAGACTTGGTAAAAAGTAAAAAAAAATTAAAATGCCACAACATTGAAAAAGCTATCGTAGAAAAGCAAGAAGTTGTGTTGTTGCAGTTATTTCTTTGTCTTTTTACAAAAGGTATGGAAAAGTTTTTGCTCAAATCTTTTTATAAAGATAGCAATAGCTGTGGCAAATTCATGTTTAATGTATAAAAAACACCAATCACAGCACTTGACAGTAAAGATGCACTCTTTCTTGGATATTCAAAAAGACTATCAAAGAAATTTGATATTCAAGACACTGAAGGTTGAACATATATAACAAATGTTTCACTTGAGTCTGGGTTGCAACAATGGTTGGTAACTATAGGCTCAGATCACCACCTACTGAGTGACTGTGCAACCCATCTCACATACAAATAATACTGGGCACCATGGTGGCTCATTCCTCCTTACAATGTAAACCCACAGCCCTACTAGATTGTAGATAATAAAGCACAGAAACCTAGACAAGCTAGGCCAATCCAGCATATTAAAGATCTTAAAGAGATTTAAGAATCTAGAGGGGAAGTTCAGCACAGGAGTAAAAAGAGAGAGGCGCAAAATATACAGGTAGAAGTTTTTTTACAGTGCACATTGATTGCAAACAGTCGCTTCTGATATTGAGAAGGTTTTGCATGGCGAACCTCGCCATGTGTGCTAAGAGATGTCAAAGGTTGAGCATGTGCCTCGTGAGTGGATATGAGGAACCAAACTGATGTTTTTTTTTTTATCAAGGCAAAACATGCTGTACTGTTTGTGCCTCCACTATTGTATCATAGTATCTTGATCTCAGAGAGCCCAAGCGAAGTAAGAAATAGCTGTGACCATTGTCTTTAGATAATCATGCCAAGTGTTGATGAATATGTGGCAGGTCTGTCGCCCACAAGGCACATTTTGTACATTTGATTGTCTGTTGTTCGTGTGATTTGTAAAGACTCACACGGCCCGTGTGAGAATGCACGAGGCACATGGCTTTAGTCCAACCTCCCCGCACACAGGCACACAACTGAATGCACATCAACAACGAGAAGAAACTGACTGTATACATTGAGATAGCATCTATACAGTAGCACTGAGCAAATATACACAAAATAAATTAGAATAAATTATTTTCAAAGAAACCAAACAAAATGAAACTTAAGAGGCTTGTACTTAATAAGGACAGGGAGTAGTTGCACATGAAGTTGGATGAATAGAGAAGGAGAGTGAGAATGTGAGGCTTTGGACTGAAGACCAGAGAGTGCGTCACGATGACGTAAATTGGCTCAGCGTTCAGTGTTTGCAGGAAACAAACTTTTGGTTCAGCTAATCATGTTGTACAAAAACTTCCTGACAATCTGTAACACACTTTCATTTTATTTTTAGTAGCTGTTATGTCGAGTGAAAATGCTTTGGAAAATGTAAATTGCCTGATAAAAGCAATTCAGCTCGTTCAGTGTCGTCTACTACATCAATCATAAAGTCGTGCATCGACGCCTCACTCTTGTCAACAAAGGCTGATTCTCAGCAGACACAGCTCATAATGAGTGTCAGGCATTTTAAATGGTTAATAACTACTCCCTGAAGAAAACTGAATAAAACAAGAGAAAAGAAAACCCATCAGTGTCTTCAAACATGTTCATATTATCAATCTACAATAGACTGAAATAATACATCTACTTTTACATCATATTTCATTTCCTTAAAGACCTTTTTTTTTACTTTAAAAAAGTTAAACCTTACATTGAAAAACATTGGCTGTGTCGTTGCAAAATGCTGCACTATCTTGGCAGTTGTCACACAAGAATGTATGAACTTTCTGAAATACCCAGACTGTCTGTTGTGATAAAAAATAGTTTGGGAACTGAATAACAGCTCTAATTACTAAGATCTCAGTCACGTTGAATGGTACCACTGGCAGTTTGGTGAAATAAAGCACTTTGAAAGAGTCATTCTTGGGGGGGAAAAGGACAATTTCAGAAGCTTGAATTGTAAGAGATACTTGTGAGATACTTATATATAATATTAGCACATCACTTTTCAATCAGTGCTTTAGACAGTTAGTTACCCCTGGTGTAAAGAAATTAGAATTTAACACAAAATGCATCTATGTCATTGTAATCTGTAACCTGAAGCCAAAATGATTCTGTAACAAAGTGGTTTGGGTTAATAGTAATGAGATATTTGTATTTCATTGAGAACACATTGTTGAAAGATGGCCATATTTTGAGAAATGTCCTTCTGTGGATGTCAATTTGATTGTAAATGCAAATTATCCCTAAGATTTTACTCCTTCCACTGGCTTAAATATTGCTAACCCCAAAAATGCTGATAACAACTTCATGTTTCACAGGCCACCCGAAACGCAACAAAGGTCACAAACTGATGCATATATTTAGATCGAGCCATCAATTGCGATTGTCAATCCAGCCAGAGAAAGAAATCCTGAAAAGCTTAACAAAGTGATGAAACTGCAAAAGCTTTTCAGCTGTCTGATTGTTTACAGTTCCCTGATCGTAATCCCACAAGTGAGACTTGTTCCACTTTGATAAGTTTGTGCTTGTTATTTGGTTTCAAAATTACTGCCAATTTTGGATACAGTAAGTACGCAACTACAAACACATGATCACAAATTATAAGAGTAATGCTCAAATTATAATCACGATTACGATGTCAGGTCTTGAAGTTGCTCGACTGAAAGCAGACATATCTTAGTATCTTCGGTACACCTAAATTCAAGTATACATGCATTTATCCTTTAAATCAACAGGATCTGTATCAACAAAATGGGTAATTGAAGCCATTTCAAACAACATGAGTGGTTTTGAAAATTGCTGATGGATGACACCAGTGAAAGACAGGTTGATAACATGTCCCTACGTCTACAGTGGAGGCTGGTGAAACTGAACTGACCAACAGGGCAACACCAGTGTAACACCGCAAAAATTTTATGAACCATTTTCAAACTAACCAGTGTGGAACAGTAAAGGTTAAGCACAGGGTTTTCTGTTATTCTGAGAATAAATTAGAAATGCGCCTTGTGTCGTCAAGGTTTTGAGTCAGTAACTTCAGAACAGAAGTGTCCATGTCCACAGTTTGTCGCCAAAAAGTGGCCTAATCCTAAATGTGTCCCTTTCTTATGATTTCCTTGATGCAAAAGAGTATGTACTGTGGCAGGAGAGAATAAGGCATTCCCTGGACAGATGGAGGTCCTTCAAGATTTGAAATACCAAATAAAAAGAGCAATTTACTGTACAAAATAGGATAGGTAATCTTACAAATATTTAGAAAATATCTCTTCAAACACAATGGCTTCTTCTTGGAGAGGAGAAAAACAAACCAAAAAGAAAAATCGTGATTGAGTCTCCGTCCAGCGGTGACCAGTGTTTTCTTCATCTCAACTTCATATTCATTTACAAAACAAAACAAAATCCAAACCCGTGTTCCATCTTACAGTGCCATCTCAAAAGTCTGGTCCCTCGTCTCTGTGGGGAAAAACAAGGGCCAAGGCAAGGACCATGAGCGAGTCCCTTCATCTCTGCTCTCCTCTCAGGGGAATGAGAGCCTCTCTTGGAAACAGAAAGCCAAACAGGGCCATCGTAAGGCGCATCCAGGCAGGCAGGTTTTGTCTCTGGTGTCTCAGGAACTGCAACAAAATAGAACAAACACATGAAGTGCTGCGCTCATAAATGCAATTTACACAGTTGAGGTGGAAATCAATGCTGGATTGCCACAACTTCCAAGTGGGCAGGGCCTTAGTGGAGGCATATTTGCGCTTTAATCGCCTCTACTATCATCATCAGAATTTCATCAGTTATGAAATCAATTCACAGCCTGATATTTGCATTTCCTGATTTTGTTATGAGATTATGTTTTTGAGGTAAAGCCTTGTGAACTGTGGTAAACCCTGTCAGCTAAACCATATGACCAAGGAGCTTGGATGTTTCCACAACAGTAGCTTGTGTTTTCTAGCAAACATGACGGTCACAAGGCATATTCTGCTGAATACTTCAGGTACACTGCCTCTCTTACTCCTTAGGGACACAATATGGAGGTAATCTCATCCCCAGCCAATAGTCAGTTATAATACTTGTAAAAGTACTTGCTGTCCTAAGTCAAAAGCTTTACTATCAAGCTCAAAGGACCAGACGTTTGTAAGGAACTCTACAGGCCAAAGGTGCACCTCACTTTCACCAAAGGATATAATGAAGTTGGCACCAGGCAAACAATGAATCATTTAGCCTTCAGAGATCAAACATACAAGCACAAAATGCACTTAGTAACCAATTAACCCTATAATATGACTGTAGACACCGGAAGAGTCTTGCAATTCAGACTGCAATGAGCACAATTTAGTGCAAGGAGGATAGGATTATGAATCATATGAGGGGAAATCAAAGATTACTCTTTTTTAATGAATAGCAGGAGTTGAGGTAGTGAGAAATAACAGAAACCTGAGAGGTGCAAGTGCTTGAAGTGATCATATTTGATCTATAGAGGCCGTCCTGTGTTAGGCATACATCAGTGACACTGCAGGTGCAGGGAAAGGGAGAAACTAATGGACAGATAAGCATGGGGTGGGAGGAGAGGAGGTGAGGACCAGTTGATAAGAGCTGAAAGTCCTTTTTTTAATCCCCAGGAGCCGCCACTCAACTCAATAATATCACTCCGTCTACCTCCCTCAGGTTTGAGACAGTCCCTCTCATCCCGTTTAGTGCATGTCGACTTATAAACAAAAAACCTCAAAGCGATAGGCTTTTCAGATAATGCGCCCCCTATTTTATCACAGCTCTGCTCCTGCTCCTAATGGCGAGGTCAGCTGAATAATTATCGAAACAAATCGAAGGACACTGAAGCTGCTCCCTGCTATGGAGATGCCTTCTCCCAGTTCTGTCACTTTCTGTTGGGGTGTGCAGCCCTCATGGACTACAGACAGATGAAGGGGTTCCTGCTTACAGCCTACAATCTCCCCTCTCCCCTCTCATCTCTGTTCCAGCACAGCTCCCACTGGCTTTCTGAAGATATTGCAGCCTGTTGCATAAGCATTCTGCTTCTTACGATCTCTCACTGCTGCTCTCTGTCTCTCTCTGTCCAACAAGCAGAGTGAAGGTCTCTACCAGCCTAGCAATCAGGGTCCGCCACAGGCTATTTGATGCAGCACTAGCAGACTGAACTGAATTGAACCAGCACCACTAAATTTAACCCTAATTGTCCTTAATTGCCTTAATTCTACACTGCAGTGCTTATTTAAACAGTACCCTGGTTTGTTCCACTTGGGGCTCATCTTTCTGCACTCCTTTGGGTGGGTAGTGAAGAATGGTGTGTATATTATTTTTTGCCTTTTTACAGTTTAATGTGCCTCAGACCGGGAAAACTGAAGGGTCTAGAGCTGATAATGTGCATGTTTTATTGGACTTACGCTGGGATGGATTTACTCTGTTTTCCCCTAAGGACAAATTATGATTTTACTGTCCACCAAATACAGTAACGAGTAGTCTAGCACGCTCTCCTCAAACCTGAAAGATAAGACTCAAACCACAAATACACCCTGCTTCTGCCTCTCCCCTCCTTAGTTCCTTAGTTCTCCTTAGTTACCTCGCTGTGATCGACAGAGACACAAGAAAAACACACACTGGCTCATGCTGGCACCTTCTGTATGGGGAAGCAAGTGAAAAAGCCTAACAATAGCACAAATCCGATACAGAAACGTCTGGATATCATAAAGGAGAATATTCTCTCCTATTCTTTCCCATTTGAATACTCCTGCAACGGTAATATCAAATCATGCAGGAGACAACAACAAACTCTAGTGCCTCGCAGACAAGAAACGAAAAGAAGAAGTCGAAAAATTGCTCTCTTATCTCTCTGTCACCAAAACACACACATGCCGAGGCAGTCGGTGGGACAAGTGAGGTATTGTGGGTAGCTGTCATGTTACTGGCTGCGTCTATAAGTGTGTGAGTCAGACTCTATTTTTAGATGTGCGTATAAACAGCCGGCCAAGTCTACCCAGACACAGACACGGTGCTCACTCCTGTCCGTGGCAGTCACACCGATCTCACCTGCTCTATCTCAACCTCAAGCTCTCTTTTTCTCTACCCTTTCTTTCTTTCTTTTTTCTCTTTCTTTCTTTCTTTCTTTGTCTTCTCTCTCTCTCTCTCTCTCTCTCTCTCTCTCTCTCTCTCTAACGATTAACCACTTTGTACAGCTTATCAACCACACCTTGTTGTCACACAGACCCCACGGCAAAACACTCTCAGCCACAGATAAGGAGCTTGATACCCCTCCCAGTATATTTGTACTCATTAACAAAGTTCATGACGTGACTAATGTGAACTGTTTTTGTCAGTCAGTTTTCAAACACTGATACAAGTAACCCCTGCCCTGTTACTGAAAACACAGTGATACCAAACCATGCCAAAGGAGAATGGAAAAGGTGAGTAGAATATGCTGTCATCATCGGTAAACACCTTTGTCACGTTCAAGGTACAGCTTGGTTAAAATAAAGTCTTAGAGTGCGAGCAAAGTGCTTCCATCACATGTCTAAGATAGTGACACAATCCCTGCTGTATTTCCATGTTGATTTTTTTTTCGTCGCATGCACAGCTAGCTACTAATTATGAACTGCACAGGGTGTGTGTGTGCTTAACAATGCCCTTAGGGGCTTTTGCAAATAGTCGCGAGCCTCCAAACTGCCTGATGCCTCCATCACCCCGAGAGCCTTGGCATGTCCCCATTTTAACGCTTGATGTGGAATGTTCAACAATAGTGAAGCCTGATACGTTAAGGAAAGATATGTCTGGCTACCTTCAGGAAAGGACATGTTAAACAAATGGTTAAATTACAGGAAAGAGAGGAGACAAAAGGATAAAGGGAATAGGCCGGAGATGGGAGAGAGACATTTAATATGCTCGTCCCAAAAAGCACCTGGAGCGTTCTCCCCAAACAGCTGAGGGGATGGATTTCGCTCGTCATGTCGCTCTTTTCTTCTGTCTCTGCAGACCCTGAAACTTGACCCTAATATTCCTATGGACTGTAATGGCAAGGTATCAATGCTACTGTGACACAGTATTGGCAGGCTAGTCTGTATCCATCTGCTCAGATTGAGGTGTACTATTTCAGCGGTCGGTAAAACAAAGTAGACCTTGACCACAGTGCCGAACTGAGAATCAATATCAAAACACTATATGGATATTGATACTGAGTGAAGGTGCATTTGTTTCTGTGAGGGTCTCAACTGTGGAAATGGATTCCAAACAACCAGCCACATTGGTTGTATACATGACAGTATCTTATTTTTAGTACCCTGTATTAAGTTACACTCAATCATGCCTTATTAGTGATTTAGGATTTTTCCCTCAATGCACCCCGATCCAAGAAAGTGGTTGAATCGCTGCCTAGGCTATTTTTATCCAGTGTGGGTTGTGGCCACTCCAGCTGGCAAAATGTACAGTCCCTTTCTTCCCAAGAGTGAGCCACAAATTGGCAGTACGTAGCTTTGAACCTTGCCTCTCACACACACACACACACACACACACACACACACACATTTTGTCAAGTAAAAGCTGTCAAGCACAAATAGTTCACACACAACACACACACACACACACACATTTCTTCTTAAGATTGCACTGCACTTGGTTGCACAAAAATACATATTTTACTTCCTAGAAAGTGCATACAAACTCTCAGCTGCATGTGCCTCATATTCAACTTCTGCGAGCGGTTAAGGTAAAGCAGGATGCTAAGTGGTATATCAGTAATCCTTATAAATTGGGGTCATGGCTAGTTGTTTGGAATATAAGGTCGTTTGGGGATCCACTATTCTGCTTAGGACCGAGGCTTACCAGTTCAACGTGATCCTGGTGGAACTTGTCTCCGATCTCCCGAAGTTTGCGGCCAATTTGCGCCTCGACGCTCACTCCTGCCTGCTCCTCTGGCCTCTCTGCCATCCTGTCGTCTTCCTCCCCTCTACCCTCCTCCTCCTCCTCCTCCTCCTCAATCTGCCTCTCTCCCCGGTCCTCCATAGGCTCAAACTGAGCGGGGAAATGTGAGCGGAATCCAGCGTTGCCTAATAGGAAAGCAATAAATATTACAGCTTTTTAACACGTTTTATTATTCATGGTTCTCTCAAATACAAAGAGAGACTTTTACTGTCAGCATGAAGATGAAGATGCCAGCCCTATGAAGATATAGGGCTGGTTATCAAGATATAGAGAGTAAACAACATCAGTGATATCGTAACTAATGATCAGCAGTGTTAAACATCTTTCAGTTCAGTGAAACCTCCAAGATGCAATGTTTTCCTCTCTGATCTTGGACACAAAGCCTCAGAAGACATGCCCTCCAGTCTTAAGATCAGCCAAACTCTCTTGATTTACCAGTAGTATGCATGACTTCACACACAGCTGTCCTTTCGTCTCAATGGAGTCAAACATATCTACTTTAGAGTGCTGACGTATTGCTGTCAAAAACAAAAACTGGTTCTATCAGATCTGGTCGTTCATGGATAAATGATATGGTAGGTACACTCTAAGTACAACTCTAAAGTCCACAGATGAGAGAGGGAGAGTGTCGGTGGGTGGAAAACTCAAACACCTTATTAAGTCAACAACGGCCTCAGTGAACCGCCTCCTCTCTGGGCTGTGTCACTGAGTTTGGTCACCGCCCGTAGCATGCGCTTCTGCCATCATGCGATTTGGAGGGAAAAACTATTGTTTTTATGTAATCGCGTAAAGAATGCCCCTGCTATTCTACCTTGCTAAGCCCGTTTCAGTGGGAAAAGGACCATAATATCTCCAACTAATGGAGTGCCATGAAACCACTGGACCACGCTTGGGAAGACAAGAGAGATGGTGAGAGGAGAAGAAGTGGCACTGAGCCAAGTGCATGACATCCATTACTGGTGAAATTATAACGAACGGCAGGGTAATAACAGTCAACGGTGTTTATGTATCGATGACTTTTAACACAGAACAATACGCACCTCTCACTGACTGACACCGAGTCAACAAACAAACAACGTACTACCCAACAGTTCAATTAGATTAGAGTGATGTCACACTGATTTGATTAGAGGCGGACAAACAATATTGAATTAAAATTGGTGGGCATATTAGTGTGGGTATGTGCCTTTGTGTGTGTATGAAATGTGTGGGCGTGTCTGCTTTTACTTTTTACAATGAATGTCATTTGAATATGCAAAAGGAAAATAAATGAAAACACAGTTCTACAGTTCCCATCCACATTTCAAACGTCTGACCTATCTGGAAGTTATCAAATCACAGTGAGAGATAAAATGATTTGGGTCTCTGAGGATTGCCACAGTTCCCTCAAGAAGGGCCTACCAAATAGAGGGAATGATGACTAAAAGTGTTATGCTGTTATACACTCTCAATTTCAGATGCTGTAGGCCCACATCAGTTACAGATGGCACACAATATCTCACACTCCCCCTTACCATGAAAGAGTATGTGAGGCTGCTGGAGCGACCTGTAGGGCAGCGCATTGATGCTGATGCTGTTGTTGTTGTGGCTCTGTGATGTTGAGGCAACGGCGGTGACGGCGACAAGGGCCTGTCCGGCCGCGGTCTGCGTGGCTCGGTCTTCGTACTTGACGTCCCTAAAGGGCATTCCCCAGAGCTGCGAGATGGGCCGCAACATGTCCTCCTCCTCATCATCCATCCGACACCTCAGCGGTAATCTCCCTGGAGAGAATGAGGGGACACGGGATGGAAACTTTAGAATGAGAAAGAGAGAGGAAACGAGAAAGAGAAGAAAAGAGGGGAGAGAGAGACGAGTGTGTGTGTGTGTGTGTGTGTGTGTGTGTGTGTGTGTGTGTGTGTT
>OMLI01012012.1:0-10014 GCA_900302605.1 Rondeletia loricata
GGATGAGCAGCACAGCTGAGTATGTGACTACCTCCATTGGCAGAGATTTGGCAAATTTTACATGGGCGCAACCCACATACTCAGCTGTGCTGCTCATCCCTCAAATGCATGTTCCTTATAAATGGGGCACCATTTAAAAGGGAAATAAACAGGCTTTCCAACGGTATAAAATGTATTGCCAAGAAGCATTGTTACAACAGAGAAATAATCTACCAAACACAAATATCCGAACCTTTTGTTCGATGTTTAATTGCTCCATATGAAAAAAATGAAATAAATAATAAAAACAAACATTTTGACGCCCTGGCTTCAGTTTGAAAGCCTTAAAAACAAAGAAATCTTTTTTTGGGGCTATAGCAGCCATGGGATGAAAAAACGTTATAATGGAAGTCAATGGGGACAAAAACGTCCAGAGGAGGGTTAGTGTAACAATTTTGATTAGACAGTGGATCATAGACTTAATATATAATCAGTAGTTGAAATTCCAAAGTTTGTCCAAAAATACAGACCTTGACCAAATATCATGGCTAAAGCATAATCACAGCCCGAATGATCGAAACAAATAAAACCCAAATGGACACAAATGGCCCGAGGAGGGTACAAGGGTTAATATTTTCATTAACATCTATGTGTAAAGTTGAAGGCGATAAGAGCGGTTGCGCCTGTAGTTATCTCCTAAACAGATGTCCTCTCTCACTCATTCTCCACATTTTATTCATTCAGCTCTGTAAATTTAGGTTCTGCAGCTTTCCGTAAATGCATTAATCTTCTTATTGCATGCGGCTCAGTGTCCTCCTCGCTTGTCTATGCTGTAATGTAATGGAGGGGCTTTCTCAATGCATTTGCCTCCTATGGATGGACTGTTTTCCCCTCGTGGACACGATCACTCTCTATTCACTGAACGTGACGGGTGCGATTACCATATGCCGGGTGGTAGATGGGAGAGGCCATAGTGTCAAAGTGTGTCAGTCCTCTTTGGGATAATAAATGCTTTCAGATGTATAGAACATGGCACACAAATCGAAATGAACTGTATTTAAGTTCATTTACAACATACTGTCTATTCTGTGTACTACAATGTCCATATCCACACTGATGTGATCTGTGTAGCTGAAAATGTCTCTGGATATCCCTGATCTCATACCAGCCACCACTTTGTACCCTGGTGATATGTATAGAATCTGAGTAGCTTGGTCCGATAGCCAGTGATTCTAGTTCAATGGTGTTGTAAGACGTAACACTCCGTCACACATTATATATTTTTCTTAATAAAGAAATTGCTGTTGAACTTTGACCTGCCTGCTAAGTGAGCCAGAGGTGTCGACCCGCTTCAGCAGTGAACTCCAGTTAATCTGCACACTGGATGCTGCAGCTCATCCCTCTCATTTACCATCGTTCTAATGTAGCTATTTCTATCCTGTAGCACTGAGGAGATGTAATAGAACTCTGTAATGTATATGGGCCAAAGTGAAAATGGTAGAGGTAATGTATGCTAAACTAGAATTGTGTGTTGAGGTGCTATACCGAGCTCACTGTTCTGCTTTCAGTCATGGGTGTAAGTAAACGTTACAGTTTTATAGAGTTTTACTGCTTAGAGAGAGAATCCCATTGCTCTCCAGATTACAAATCTATTATTTTATCTCCCATGGGCAGACACAGACTCCCAGGATAGTTAATGGTAGGAGTTGACTGTTAATGAGCAGAATACAGTGAGACATTGCTTTGAAGCCTATTTCATTTAACTATACATCGGGTATCGAAGAGGTTTCAGGATTCAAGTCTTGTCTTATAGATTTCCAATGCTGCGGTCTTTTCCTCTGGCTATTGACTGTTTTTCTTCCTCTGCAGCTGCAGGATTTTCTCCTGCCGGGCCTTCTTTATCTGCAGCATCTCTTTCTTCTTCTCACGTCTTGTCATAATGTCCTGTCTCGTCTTCCTCATTAGCTCCCTCTGTCACTCCGCTGATGTGAGACTAATGCTGTCTCTCTCCATCCCTTCTCAGTCCATTATATCCCTCTGTTCTAATATCTCTCTCTCCTGTTCATCTGCAAGTCCACAGCTTCAGCACTAACCCGTTTCTCCTCATTACTTCCTCCAACAGCTCTTTCTTCAAGGCCATCTTCTCCCACTCTTGCTCCATCTTTCCTTCTTTCTCCAAAGCCTCCTCTGAAATGCAAGTGTTGTCCTTTTCCACCTCTCTTCCACCATCTGCTCTTTCATTAGAGCAAGTTGCTTTCTCCTTGGTTGGTTCAGGATCTCATCATTTTAAAATATAGAGGCTGATAATTGGAACAAGGGCTGGGCGATATGGACAAAATTAATATTACGATAATCATAAGCAATTATTTTGATATTGGTAATTTAATCATTTTAAAGTTATTTAGTCACTCAAACATCCAATCTTTAGTCATGACCTACCTGGTAACAGGAAAAATATTTAATAATACAGTGAGTATGAATAATGAATAATGTAACTTTGGAAACAGGCTTTATCACAATATCTGCTAGCATATACAAAATCACGTGAAATAATCAAATTGATGTTCATCACATTGAACTGCATGGAAATATAAAGTATGATAAACCAGTAAGTGTAATTTTCCAAATAATGTTCAGGTAGTTTGTTTCTAATCTCATTTTGATCTCATTATCATTGTCTGATGGTCAAGATATCTGCACACCTTCACTGCAGGTGCAATGGGAGCTAAGCAAACTCAAGTAAAAAAAAAAAACTCCATGCACCAATCAACCAATCAAAGCATCATCTTTATCATTAATATTTGTCAACAAATACACAAACTAAAACACTCCAACCAAAGGGTATGAATGATGAACTTTTAATGTAATGCTGTAGTCCCTTTGTATTACTTGTGCTGTTGTAGTTTGTGTATTGACCAACTTTAATGATTCAAAAGATGATGCTCTGATTGGTTAATTTGACTAATTAATTGATTGTGTTACACCTGTGTGAGATTAAAGTGGGTCTTTATAGTTTGTTCTCCACATTGTATGCTCTGATGATGGACTGAAGCCAAAAGCTCAGCTATTAAACGCAGTTTATTGCAATTAATTTCTTTTTTACGATTGTGTATCACGATATCATTATTCAGTATTTCATCTTATGATACTGACAGACTATAAACAGTAATACTGAATTATTGCCCAGCCCTAATTGAAATGTAAAGTATCTGAAGTATAAACCAGCCTACTTGTAGCTTTGTTTTTTTATTGTTTCATCAATTCTAAGTAGTATTAGAAAAGTGTCTTCAAAGCGGTGCTGCAGAGGTATAAGCTACCTACATTTTTTTATTTAGCTTTGATCTAATTCATGTAATATTAGAAAAGCATCTTCCACAGAGCAGTTTGTTCAGCGGTTGAGAGGAATAGCTACATTAGCCTTGCATCTGTTGTTGTGACGTACTTGTTTTCATTTTGAGATTTAAAATCCATATGCAATAAAACGCAAAACAAAACACAGATGTCCTAAGTCAACAGAGCCTTTTTTTTCTCTCTCTATCAGCTTATGCAACAGTTAAATACTGTGTTCAGGCGCTGGTTCATTCCAGTCACTCAGTGGGATTGATTGAAATCCAAAACACTTGACAGAGAGGTCAGCTGTATCCACATTCACCTGAGCTATCTAGCCTCAGTATTATATTCACCGGCTGGACTTTCTCTACAGTGTGCGTGACTTCATTAAAAAGTCTGTTTCACGCTGCAAAGAGTGCTACTACATTTCATAGTCAACAGAAAGTTTATTCATACACATATTAATTCTTTTGAGAAGCTGATTTGAAATAAAACAGTTTGTTTTATTATTAGGACTGTTGTTGGGAGCTTCATGGGATTTACACCTGCAGTTACTCTATTCTGTAGTTAGTTGAGGTCTATGCCTTGTTTCCAGTTTGGTGTGCTTGCCTCTGCTTGTTTCCTGTAGTTTGTTGTGCTGCGTTGCATTGTGTTGTGCGTTTAGTTTGAGTGTGTGTGTGTATCCCGCCACACCAGTTAATAACCCTATTTGCCTTGATTAATCCATGCCCATTTGTTCCACCCTGTCTGCCTATCCTCTTTTCACCATGTCCTTCCCTGCCCTCTCTGCTTGTTTGCCCTCTCTGTCCTCTCACTGTGTGTGTGTGTGTGTGCATCTTCCTTCTTAGCCAAGCTTGGTTTGGCAGAGTTGGAGACTACTGTTGGTTTTTCCTGTTTTTCCTAAAACACAGCCTGGATTTGAAGAAAGGTATTGGAGATGCTGTCAGTCAGTGTGCATGCTTATGTGCAGTGCAAAAGAACAGCCACACCTAGGTAAATTTTTCAACACATAAAAGGAAATATATTTAAAAAATTGTTCATACTGAAGAACTTTTATCATTGCAGAGTCATTTACACAAGGGCAGTTGTATGTCAGTCTGTCATATTCATATACACGGTTATTCAGATGCACAAACTGCCTCCTCTTCCCTTGCAAAGTAGTCACCTTGCAGAATGTATAATGTGCACGTCCTTTTCAAACATACACGGTTGCAGAATAAAAATCAGCATTTCATTTCTCATCGATTAAACTTAATTGAAACGTTAATACTCTTGGACAACACATTTCTGTAATGGCAAATGAGGAATAAGGTGAAATTCTTCCCCCTGTCTTGATCTTTTTTGAGTATGACAAATCAAAAATCGAGACATTTTATTGATTCGTTTTTTTTTTTTTTTTTACAAACACATCTCACTATATGGTCGATCTTTACAAATCTGTTATTTAGAAATGTCGCCCAAAATGCAAGGGATGTGCATAGGTGTCAAGTCAACGTCCGGCTCCGTCGCTGTTGGTTCTTTTCTTGCTCCTCTTGCTTCCCTTGGTTGAGTTCAGGTCTTCCAAACAGTTGGAATGTTGTTTTTTTCTTCTCTTTCTCTCTTGGAGGTTTACAGTGGGACACGGGGAAAACACTGACTGACAGCATGGAAGCTTGCTAATGTCCACATGCATGATATCTCATTCAAATCTCTAAAACATTTATGGATTTATTTAGAAGAGACAGTACCTGGTAGAAAGGTATGTGTATGTTGTGTGTGTTTTGGGGTAGCTGTGGCGATACGGTTACTGTACTGAAGGCTAACAACAGGATAGTGTTATGAGAGGATGTAACCCAGTTAGACAGCTTACAAAGGGAAAGGAATGAATAAATAATGAGGGCCGGTGACATGATCTATAGATGAGAGACACTGCAGTGTTCGTGTGCTTTTCTTCAGTCTGCGAGAGAGAGAGAGAGAGAGAGAGCGAGAGAGAGAGACAGTGTCTTTCTATAGAGCTAAATGCTTCAGGACACCCAACAGGACTACAGTGTGGGGATATGGACAGTCACATGTGGGAGGCTGCAGTGCACCAACATCCGACACGGGAGGAGGGGATTTCAGTACTGTCTCTTTAAAACAAACATCTACAAAAATGTCTCCTCCTAGCTAGTACAGACATGACAATATTCATTTTGTTTACTTTAGTTTATACAACACTATGACTAGGTAGTCTGCAAGGGCAAGAGTCTGATTGGCTGCTGCAGGTCTTTGCGCAGCATGCGGAGGATTTTGTTTGGCAGCTGCAGCTCTTTTTTCACAGCGCGCCAAGGGTTTCGATTGGCTGTTGGACGGTCAAGTGCAGTGTAGAGAGAAGTTTTCAGATTGGTTGCGCTGATTTATTGTTTTTGTTTTTGTATTTCGCAGAGGGAATGATGGGAGTTTCACAGAGGTGTTGCTGGATCACCTGGGGTTGGGGGGTAGGACAGGAGCGGGAGGAGCAGATAAGGTGGGGACGGGGAGGGGGAGGTGAAAGAGGAACAGTTCAGGGGTGCAGGTCAGTAGACCCATGAGACGGGCACCCACTGGCCAGTGGTGCACACCAGATCAATGGCCTCCTCCAGGTGCCTGATGGTGTCATCGATCTCATTATTGATGATGGTCTGGTCAAAGTAGTGGGCGTAGGTCTTCTGCAGGATCTCCGACTCCTTCTGCAGCCGCTGGAGAGACTCGTCCTGAGTGGGAGGAGAGGCCGTTAAGACAGTGAGAGGCAGAGAGGTGGAAGAGGGATGAGAGAATGTGTAGGACTTTGGGGCTGAAATAGAAACTCTCACTCAGTAGAGGAGGAGGAGGTTAAATGACGTGATTGGGAATGAAGTAAAGGCGACACTACCCACTAGAACCATACAAGCAATGGGTCTAAACGGAACCCTGAAAATCTATAACATGACAAGGAACACACACATGCATGCTTAAAAAGAACACTAAACGCTAAATCTGGTCGCTATTACTGTCAGGTCATACTTACTGGAAGCGTTCGGCACCACCTGGGTATCTGAGACGAGCGGCAAAGAAACAAACGCATGCAGCATGCAAAATAAACAAGTGCAGAGAGGGATGAGAGAGGCAAACGGAGGAGTGGAGAGGGGAGAGAGAGAACGATTGACCGCTGGTCCACACGCATGCTTGATGACCGCAGCGCTTCACATGATGACTTGTCATATTTTGAGAAGCTATTTGTTGTGGTTTGGTAATGTGAGAAGGCTCACAGCACACACTGTATCAGTGATTCATGTTTATTGACAAATCCAAGAACCATCTGTCAGGCTTGTAGCAACTGATGATGGAATAACTGCAAAATAATGCATTTATCAAAATGTAATAAATGGGTTGAAAGTGTAGTAAAACCTGTTAATGTAATTGATTCATGGATAATGTAATAACATCACATTATTACATTAACCAGCAATTATTATTTCATAAAGGGTGTAACATTTTGAACTTATGTCATAATAATATTGACCTATAATGCAAAACTCATAAGAATAAGAATAATGTATTGACTTGAGTTATAACATTAATAGACAATATAATTATTACATCATCAATTAAAAATAACATTCAGTAATGCTCACCAGTTGATTAAATAATGCAATGTTATTACATTATGCAGGAATGTATTACATTAACAGGTCTTACTATATTTTCAACTCATTTAGAGATTTGATTACATTTTGACAAGTGATTCCATCATCTGTTGCTACAGGGCTGCTAAACACAGAAATCCTGGCTGATCTTTGCTATTTCATTTTAAAGTAAATCATGGATGTGTGTGTGTGTTCGGTCTATTCCTACCTCATTGATGCCTGGCGTGATGGTTGGTGCAGCAATGAAGACAACGTACGGGGCAAACTCTGCTGTCCGCAGGACCTTCAGGGCCTAATGGAGAACAGGTTTAGGGGTCAGTATGTCCAAAAATATGCACGCGTGCACCCCCCACACACAGGTATAGATCCACACACACACACACACACCTGAGGTTCCACGTCCAGTATGGATATAAGTCCCTGTTCGTGGATCTTGCGGATGGTCTCCAGCCGCGTCCCGTACATGGCGTCCTCGTGGCTGCCGTACTCCAGGTACTCGTTGTTGCTGATGTCTTGCATCATCTGGTCGTGTGACACAAAGTAGTAGTTCTTCCCATTCTCCTCATCCTTCTTAGGAGGTCTGGTTGTGTCTGCGGGACACACAGACAGAGAGACGCAGGGGGTGAGCAGACAAATAATCTACATTTCTCCACAATGTGTGCGTGTATACAGTACGTTCCTGAGGATGACTTTAGTGTGTGTCTTACGTGGGATGGGGTAGGCGAATCTGTCGGGGTGTTTGGTGATGAGTGTGTTCTTGATGTGTCTTCTGCCCACTCCATGAGCACCTGACCAAGACAGACAGACAGTCAGTCAGTTAGGAAGGGAGGTGTTACTGGCAGTCGACTGCATGAGCTGTATCCACTGGTACTTACCTAATAAAACTAGTGTTTTCCTCTTGAAAGCGGGAAGCTTCACAACCTCTTCATATGTGACTAGATCTAGTTGGTCAAACACTGGAGTGAGAGAGGGGAGGAGAGAAAGACAGTAAGACCACGTGCTGAGGACTGAGCTGGGACAAACAACAGTCAGGGAGCTCTAGAGAGCACTAAGGGTACAAGGTGTGCTAAAGGGTCTTGGACACACTCGGTGACAATGCTCACTTGGTCGAAGGCAAGGAGACAAAAAAACTAAACAACCGACTGGCACCAGGCTGAATGTCAAAGCTATGAATGGAAATAAATGCCACTTATGGACGGTTGAAGAGTTGCGATGAACTGTGAAGTGATGATGACAGAGAGAGCTTGTACCTCTCTGTACAGGTTTACATTCAACAGCCTCTGTGCTGACATGAGATGAAATGGGCCAAACCAGGGAGTAATTCATCCAAAGGCTAAAGGCCTCATCCAATGAGGAGATTACAAATTCTGGCAAGGCTCAGGTGCTGTACATAACCCAACAAAGACGGGGTCGGAAAATTATACAAATATCAAATCAGAATGATGTCTGTATAGTGACTACTACTATATCAAATATAAAATGATGTTTCATACTAACTTTAAGAGTGTGTTAACATAAGGTGCAGGTTCAATTGAGTTTAATGTAGTCTATAAAAAACTAGGCTTGCTGGGGTCCAAATATGTTTCAGTTCAACAGGGTGGGCGAGGAGAGGGAACGTTGGGAGGATAGTGAGGGGCGCACACGTCAGAATAAACAAGAGATTAAAGGTTACACTAGGGAACTCTTGGCCACTCTTAGCTGTCTGTAGCACAGATCATAACACATGCAGAGCCGTGCACTGTACAATGTGTCCTCAGCCCCCGTAACATGAGCCTCCGGCCAACATCTCGGGGGGCTGACATGTGAAATACAATACCCACAAGTCACTGGGTTCTCTTGTGTAGCAGTCGACTCTGTCTTACTGCCCATCTGGCCGCAGACCAGCCTGCATTCGCTGGCTGCTACTCTAACTGATGGTGGATGTGTGTTTGAGGTTGTGGGCTGTACAACCTGATGGACACATACTGTCTATTAAATGTGCTAGTTGGTGAATTGGGAATTAATACCGCAGCCGAAGAGACGTCAGTGTTTATGCTGCTATTTACGTTGCTGTCCGTTTGGGTCTGTTTCTGAGCACACACGACCAAAATGAATTAGAAAATGGGAATACCACAGCACACAATGTCTGAAACACACACACACACATACTGCAAAGCTACATGGTTTCAATTTTGCCTGAGCCTTCTGTTGTTCTGGCCAATAACAACAGAAACAAAACTGAAACGCTGGCAGTGACGGCTGATAAGATCTACAGGGTTAACAGAATGAACAGCGAGAAAGAGAGGGAGAGAGAAAAAGAAAGAAAGAGAGAGAGAGATGGGGTGACAGTGGAAGAGACTGTGTGAAGCTGGTGGACAGAGAGAGAGAAAGCGAGAGAGAGCGAGAGAGAGAGAGAGAGAGAGAGAGAGAAACCAAAGAGGTGATAGCCGCTGTCACTGGTTGTTACTTACATGCAGAGAGGCCGTTCAGAAGGAGACAGCGAGAGAGATGAACAGGGAGGGTCATAACATGGTTCGGTTACAACAGCAGAATTACCATACGTACATTACACACATACAGCAAGATACTACAGCTGAGCAGCCATGCAACACTGCACAGCGCCAACAATGGAGATGGATATAGATATACAATACAGTGTTGTTGGTACAGGCATATTCACACTGTGACTAGGGGTTAAAGGAAACCCATAATCTGTTGCTGGTGTGAAATGAGGTTGTGGACTGTGATCAATTAGTACAAGTGGACACTGAATGAGGGGGTCCATCATGTTAATAACTGTCAAATATGAACTGTGAGTTTCTAGTTTATGAATCTCTAGTGAATAAACACAGAGTGAATAAAATGACATGTAAGGGATGGATGGTATCATGCTGAAGTCATGGCATTTACAGTTTCATTTTAAATACTAATAATTAAATGCAGATGATTCTGGCATGGATGACATGCATTCACGCTCATATCATGCATGCTGCGCCCAGACTAGCAACTGTGTGGCACTGTGACATGACCGTTACGTTCTGTGTTGCATGCTAATGTTTTAAATGGACATTTACAGATATGAGGACTACTCAGAGGGCCACAC
>OMLI01012043.1:1644-23458 GCA_900302605.1 Rondeletia loricata
GTAACGTAAGGGTGTCAAATAGATATCGTAAAATGTTCTTGTAGTTCCCAGAATTTCATATTTCTGTGTCAAATATCACCGTCGGGTCAATGCAGTTATGCTTCAACCACAGGAAATGCTCTTGAACAAATAAGTGAGGGGTGACATAGACAGAAGAGTGTCTTGATCTTACAGGATATGCATTTTCTGTAAGATGATTGAAAGTTACAGAATATTTTTTGTATAAATAACATCTGTAGCAATGTATATATGTAAGTAAAATATATTGTGCTGCCTGTTGCTGATATTGTACTGTCTCAATCTCTCCCCTAAAGGAAAAAGTCCCCTTAGCTGAAAGAAAAAGTATGTTTGTATTTTCGCTACTTCTTGACAATACATATATATCTTTTTAAGTATGTTGCATACACCTTTACTCCATCCTCAGCAGTCTCTCTGACCAGGTGTGTGTTTTCCCCTCCAGCTGCTTTTCGCTCATCAGAAGGAAATTCACACAAAGCCATGGCACGCATGATAGTCATGCAGCCGTCACACAAACTAACAGACAAACCAGCATGTAAGAAACTATCAAAGTTTACAACTTTACAGGGATAAGTAGCCAAAATTCAATATTTAAGAGTCAGCTTGAGTAAAAGGATTCTTATTAACGCCGCTTAAAATTCTCCTTCCCTCTCACCAGCAGTAGGGTATCTCCAGTGGAACATGGACCACTCAGTTCGTAGGAACATCAACTACTACCACACCAGTTGGTTGACTGTGCTGCAGCCTGGCGACTACTACGTCTACGCCAGAGTTACCTTCTCCAGGTGGGATCCCAAGCTCCCGCTGGCCAGCAGGGTCAAGCTGAGGGCGAGTGAGACGGAGGAGGAGAGAGATGTGATGAAGGCCTACTGCAGCCTGGAGAGCAACGGCACGGGCCTGTGCACAGCCACCCAGGGTGAGGTGATCACACTGGAAGCAAGAAACCAGCTCAGTGTCTGGGTACAAGACCTCTCATTGGTGGACTATGAGGAGGGAGCCACAACCTTTGGAATGTACAAGCTGTAGGACTCTTATAATATCACACGGATGGATGTAAGATGAAGAGGGGGACATCATGGAGGACTAGGATTTAAAGCCACTCAGAACACTTTGAAATAGAACAAAGCCACCTGTTTAATGGATTGGATCAATAATCAAATTGATGGTTTTGGATCTTTATCATGGATTTCAGAGAAAAACGCCACATTCTTGAACTATAATTTATTACATGAGCTTCTTTTTGAGTTATGTAAAGTATCACTTCTATGCTAGTGTTTTACTTGGTTGTATTTATTGATGTAAATGGGCGGTAAAAAGAAAATGTCATATTTAATCCCAAAAAAGATGTCTCCTCTTCTCCTTAGTTTGTCCTGTGTCCCTCATTTGGGGAGTTAGTCAGAGACAGAGGGACTCAGACAGATCCAGACAGATACACACACACCAGACCCTATCATCCAGATTAAAGCACTACACATTTTGGATGCCATCAACATGGGGTTAGACAACAACCATAGCCTACTATGCTATGTCCCGGTATGGAGCAAAAAATAAAGTAGTTGTTCTTGCAAGCAGAATAATTCCAGTTGCATACAGGAAAGCTGTACAGTCATTCTCTATAGTCCAAAACGTGTCAAAATATTTTTTTATTTTCAGAAAGTCAGATATTATAACACTTTGAAGGTTTATAATCGGTGACACCACTCTTATACCACAAAGCTCCCATCTCACCCAAGACAATTGTGTGATTGAAACCTACAGAGGATCAATATTTGTTGTTAGGTTTATTAATATACAACAACGATGCCAATATGCATCATCAGCATTAACATAGCAGAGTTTGCTGTGTTGAAACCCACCAGTGCTGCTCTCTAACTCCCCCACACTCTGCTCTGAAACCAAGCTATCACATGCGCTGTATCTAATGCACAAAACCTGCTGCATTTTGCATTGTAGCTAAAACTGCCATATAGTGACCCCACTATGGTTTAAAAATCTAGGACACAACAAGCCATATAACAAAGATGTACTTCCTGAAGATGTTGAGCCACAAGCAATGGGCCCGCTCAAGATCTAGGAAGGACGAATAGATTCAGTAATTACAATACATTTGATAGTGTATGTAAAAAGGCAATGTCATAATCGAATGCATTGGATCACATGTTGTTTTCAGTATGGGTGTAAGGAAATTAATCTTGGTAGGTGTAGGTACATAAATGTGTTAATGTTAACATCCTCTGATTCTTTTTAACGTGCACACCCATAGTTCAGGCCTTGACCTAGTTTACTCAGTCATAGTAAACTAGGTTACACCATAACCAATCGGAAGTTACAGGTAAATAAAACCTACTTAATGACTGATGTGAGGTTTTAAAACTCCATTGCTCCCATCAAATGCAGTGCGGTGCAAAAGTTTAGGTTTCAGCTCCTCAGACACTACAATGCTTACTACTGCGTCTCACACGTCACTGTAGTGGCAGAGCTGAACAGCACGGAAAGTGTGAATCTCTAATGGAGAGGTGTATGGAGGTGCAGAGGAGGCCCGCTCTCACAGGATGTCATCTATTCTAGTCACTCCTTCCATCCTGTAATGAGCTTCTTGCTACCAAATAAGAAAAACCTACTAATTCCTTAAACCCCACACTTGCTGAAGGTTGTGTGGAAAAGACTGCCTCGGTGGATTTTCCAGTCTGAATGAGTGAACATACAGTAGTAGTGTGCCGTGTGCTTGACATGTTGGTGACCAACATGGGTTTTCCAACCAGTTTTCCAATTCTCTCTGAAATCATGCTTAGATGAAATGCATGTCAGACAACAGCTAGAGTGCATTTATTATATTATTTTTTTATTAAAAGAATGACCATACCGAACATAACATGAAGTACGGAGTGTCTAGAAAAAAGCAACACAAAAAAAGCAATACAATACTTGCAACAATGATATTTGCATAGAACAACTTAAAAAAAAAAAACAATACACACACAGTGGTCTGGAGACAGAATTTCTGATAAACAAGATGAAATTGGAATTCAACCCCCTCCCACCAGTAAGTGCTCATTGAGGCTATCGGGCATTGAAAACTACAGTATAGGACACTTTATGAAAACAATTCAAGAGTACAGTAACAGCAACAATAATAATCTCAGCAACATGAACATATGAGACAGAGTTTTACATCTGTACAGGTGATGACATGCAGAGTCTCTCCAATGCTGAGGAGCAGACCTGAATACTACAGTATAATCCTAAAGATCTGGGCTGCTAATCGAGCGTCTCAGTTAGGAATACTGATTAAAGATCAGCTTCTTTTGGATGAGCGAGGAGGGAGACTAGCCTTCAACCAGTCAGCAAGCATCCGCCCTGCTGACGTGTCCTTGAGCAAGACACTGAATCCGTTCTGATCTTTGATCAGCCTTCTACACTAAGAAACTTGATTAAATTAAAGACAAATGGATCAGAACAAACTGCCTAACTATGCGGTGGTCGCACCACATGGTCTGGCCCATTTTGGTTAATAAAGGGGGTTAATGTCATCATTATTGCAATTTTTCCATATCCGGCCTACCATGCCTGACTAACACAGCGTTTATTGCATTTCAATAAGAGCCTCCACTGGTGCTCTGCAGTGCAGCAGGAGCAGATATCAGTGCACTCAACCTCATGAGATGTACCGTTATGGGCCCTTGGAATGAGGTTACATCCTGACAAAATAGCAAGCAAAGCCCTGTGAAATGTTTATCAGACCCAATATAGGCCCACTAGGCTCTAGCCACTTTTACTGAAATATTACAACAAACCACCAGTGAAACTTTCAATATAAAGCATGCATTTAGTCCCAGTCTGGTCTTTAATCTCTCGTGAGTTTATCGACCGCTTCAGGAGGCACTTGAACAGTTGCGCTCTACTCTACACACACAATCTCTATCCAAATAATTGCTCAGTCTGTCTGCATCAGCTACATAGGAACCTGCTGAGAAACCATAGAGGGCATGGGTTCAAAACACTTGAGTCAGAATTCAAGTCAAACTTGCTGTGGTAGTTTGACTTCACAGAGAAACAGTATTGATCTGTAGGTTTTAGAGAAGTATTTCTTCTTCTCTGGTGTTGATAAAATGTATATTTTCCCTTCACCAAAACAAGGTTATTTCTCTGCCTCTACAAATCAGTGTAGTTTAATAGAATTCCAGACAGGTGTAAAGGCAGCAAACTACATCTATAAGGTTAACACCACAATTAAATGCTTGGAGGAACTATAAATAAAGAATATATTTTTAAAATCCAAAATAAGGCAACTCTATGCAATTAGAAGATATTAAAATGTTACTTGTATCCATTTTAGTGGGAAGAGTTGAGGTGACATCCTTGTCATTATTTGATACACATTATGCACCTGCATCCCTGATAGCTTTTGCACTATATATCTGAATATCTTGATTATCACGTTTCTAACGCACAATTCATACTGTAGAAATACTGTACATTCATGCAGATTTTAAATACACAGTCAAGGGCTGCATTTTGAACAACTGAAAACTATTCTATAATGTAAAATGATGTGCTAACCTGTTTGATAGTCACTTTACAACACCTACAAAACAGCTTGGAGACTTTTAATGTCGTGTCTAGAATGTAACAGAAATACCAGTCACATGCTCACTAAAGCTCAACAAATTCATGAAATATTTCCCCACTGGGGGTCCTCATAACAAACACAATATATACTGGATGACAAAAAAACAAAACAGTCATGAAGTAAAGAGAGGAAAATCAGTCCCTTGGTAAAATAAGTGCATGCACGAGAACACCCATTGGACTTAAGATGGCTTCTTACTCCTTAAGTATTTCCTATTGAAGCACACGTAGCTGCTGGCGCCCCTACAGAACTTTTTTTGTGCCGTTTTCCTTGTCCAAGATTGTTCTGTTGGCTGGGGAGCATTCACAGTGCCAGTAGCCAGGAGGCAATATGTTTGAAACATCCCACTTTATCAGTCTCTTTGTTTCGCTGGGCCGCTTCAGGAAGAAGCATATTCAGATTTGTAGTAAGATGGACTATATGTTATGTTCATGTCAAATCAAGGTCCAGCATTTGAAGCCAAGCAAGCTCCAAGCATTATCAAGAAGGGAGTCCAACTCTGCTGTGTATGATTGAAAATATGGACACACAACACAGACAGACAGACAAACAGACAAATACACACGTACACACACACACCCCTTCACAATCATGCTTACACAAATGTACCCATATGCACACACACACTCCCACACTAGGAGGAGGATGATTGTAGGGATGTGTTCAGTGGCTGCCGTCCTCCCAGGTACAATCATTCTTCTGCTTGGCCAGTTTTCTGACCACTCTCTCCAGCTCCTTGCGAGACTTCTGCTCCTCCTCCAGAAACTGCTTCATCCACTTGTTTTCCTGTAAATCACACAGTAACAAGGATGAATACAGCATGCACTCACTCCCGCTTGCACAAACTCAAAGTAATGCACATACAGACACATACGCACCCCCAAAAATGTCAAAAAGCATAGGCAGGCACCCTTACAAAGTAAGTTACAGAGCTGCATCATAGATGCGTGTATGAAAGCACCCACACATATTGTGTTGACTTCACATTCAATACATTACTGACTTGTGAGGTGCATTATATACATTTCTTATAATTTACCTTTTTCAATTCATGAACCTCATCCTTTAAAGCATACACCGCATCAACCAGGCTCCTAAAAAAAGAAAAAAGGAAATGATGTTAAACCCATCAGGCTATAGGCAACGAGGTTAACACAACAATGTCCATTTTCATTTTTGTTATTTCTGAAACAGCTGCTTATTGATCAGGCTGGTCAAATCTGTTACCCACGTGATTTGCTAACACATATGCATATGAATATTACGCTGGCTGCCAACTCAAGGTCATTCTGTGGGACGATTCATGCCTCACCAGCCTAAATGGATCAATATTACTCTATGGTAGGCGCTAGAATGCATCTGATTACAGAGACGCCCAGGATCCGGAATACAAATAATGGCAACGCCCTGTATGTCACCGCTCGCACAATAGCTATATGAGAGTCTATTCTCCAGAGTGATGGCAGGCTTACTTTTCCTCAATAACTGTCTGTCCATTGCTCTTCATCTCCTCCACAATGATCTTCTCTTCCTCCGGCAGGAGCACCTGAGGGACGCACTCTTTTCGCACTGCTGCATGTACGTGCACACACACACACACACACACACACACACACACACACACAATTACGTTACTGAGTAAGCATGATTCATGGCTATATCTTTATCTACAGGCTGTTGAAGATTAACGTTCAATGTTAGGAGGCATTAAGCAAAAAAAACAATCCCATCCTTTCTCTCACACACACCTGTGGTGGTCTGATGTAGGCTGGCTCCTGTGCAGTATGCCTCGATCACCTTCAGTATCTGGGCATCCTCCTCCAGGGCGGCCGTGCCTGTCAATCAAAACCATGCAGAACCCAGATATTATCATCTCTCGACACACACACACTTAAGAGTTTCACTAAACAGATAGGGTGGCAGAGCTCTATGGGGATTTTATTTTACATTTTATTTAATAGTTCCAGACTACTGACCAGAGATGAGATCAGCCATAATTCCCCTGATGGAACACTGACTTTCACAGTCACATGATGCAGAGTTGCTGCTACTTTGATCTAGCTATATCCTAAAATACCCTAGCTATACATCTGGTTTGGTTTACTTATGATCAATTCTCTTATTTCGTAGTTTTATTTTGAATATCAATCCAACATCAGGCCAAAAATTTTAAAGTATTTGTATACAGTGACAAAACCAATTTGGTAATTTCTCATGCTTATTATACTATTTCACATTATTGTGAAAAAACCAAAACAACCTTACTTTTCCTGAGAAGAACTTCGTCATCAGAAGGCTTCCGCTCTTTCTTTCTGTTGCCTGGCAGGAACTTCTTTATAGGCCGTGGGCTCTTGCTGGAGTCCTGGAGGAGTGTAACAGCATATTCAGTACGTAGCTTCTACACCCACACTGCTACACACACCTTTAAGCCAGGGCTCCGAACCCAACAGTATGCAAGCCTACAGGGACGCATGTCCCTCATAAACACACAAAAATAACAAAGAACACAATTCCGTAAACAAACAAGGCGGCAAGCATGTGATGTCTGTGACCAAGCCAACATGGTATTTGAAACGGCTAATCTTTCTGTACTAATGTATATCCTGCTTAAAACGCCTGTGCAGGGCAGAACACATTTTGTTTAAATGATTTTTTTGTATCGTCCTTAACATGGCATATCATCTTTCCACTGGGGAAGAAACATTTCCCCCCACATCCCCCACAAATAACCACATTCGTGACACTTGCATGATGGGTAAAGGGAACATAGGCACATAGCTGATGGAATATTGTGCTCTGTTCATGGTTCCCATTGCATTTGTAGTAGCAGAGGATTGCCCTTTTGAACCAAAAAACTAAATCAACTTGTATTAATACTAGTATATATCATCAATAGTCATGAATTATCATGCTGTGTTAAATGTGACAAATATTGCTTAAGAGCTATGATTTAACCACTCAAATAAGTGATTAGCTTGTCGTCCTTGGCAGTGGCAGGAGTATTTAACCAACCACTGTCCACATTCAGGAGAGGAAAAAAGCTTTCATGCTTTAGCTCTGACATATTTACAATGCCACTATCACTGTTGTTATCACATCATTATTTATTGAAAAACCTAATAAATGTCACTTTACGAATGGGATATTTTCTGTTATGCTACTAAGTGCTAAGGTATGTATAGGGTCTGAGAAAGTAGGCACAATGATTGTTTCCTCTACTGAACAGGGTAAAAGCTGAGGTATGGTGAATAAGTACTTATAAAACGTAACTATTCAGTCAATGCAGTTGAATGACACTGACTTATGAATGTCACATACTCTTACGGTACTTTACATTGTGTCATCTGTGCCATGTCCTTGGCTGGAACGGCGAATCGACGCTTGCGCAAACAAACAAGTGGCAGCTGGACAGTGAGTCTATACAATATCCCTCTCAAAGACAATCCTACGCATACAGATACATGCTACAATTTCAATAGAGATCCCGATGAATAACTTAATCCTCTCTTGCAATCAACAGATAGGGGCTTAATAGAAATCATTCACTATAAAACTGTTGTATCCGAGAGGCTTTCTATTGAATAGAACACTGATACCACACATGCTGAGTGAGACCTTGACTGAGTACAAGGAATAAAAAGAAGAGACACGCAAGGCCACAGAAAACAGGAAACCAACAGAAGACGATGAGGGAGGAGAAAAGCGAACAGAGCAACGGCATGCCAGTTTAACACCGGGGCAAACACACAGACAGGCAAATGCCCCCCACCCCCCACCCCACACACACACACACACAGATAGGAAGAGAGTGAGATCTAACCTTACCTTCATGATATAAGACATCCTCTACAGAAGACAGAATGGAGAAACAGAGAAAAAGAGAAGAGAGAGGGGAGATGTGCATGAAAAAAATGATGAGAAGGATGTGATAGAATGTAAATGGTGAACATTTTAAACACCCCCTCTCAACCTCACCTATTCTTTGTGTGTGTGCAGAATAGGGTGATTAATTCACATGAGATAAGAAAAAAGGAAGAGATATGGAGAAATGGGGAAATTAGCAGAGAGAATTCAAGATTACGCATGCAATCTCCACAGGGCAGAGAAAAACACCCAGATAGCTCCAAGACTCTTGGATGGTTGCTATCCTCACAGGGGAAAGGAATGAGTTTGTGTAGAAGTATATATGTACGTTTAGTGTAAGAGGACTACAGAGAAACAAACGCTTTTGGATCGCAGGTTACCAAAGGAAGGCCTAAACACTAAAATGCGAATTGTGGCCTACATATTGAAGGCAGCACAACATGGCTGAAAGCTTCAAAGTGCAATCTGAATATTCTGTAAAAGACGCAACAGGGTCTACCTCCCACATGGGCCACAGTGTGAGCCTCACCATCTCAGCGAGGACTGAAAGCGGTAGCCACACTAGCTGGCTCTATCCGGTGCAGCTGACTACCACCGGGACAGTCAATCCTCTGCAACACCAGTCAAACTTGGTGATCATGCTGCCCTTACTGGAATAAACTTTCACCAAAGACCGATATCACACCCCTGCTCTGTTTCAGTCACCCTCCCAGTAGTTTAAAATCTGCTCTGTCTATTTTCTGCTGAACTCTATTTTTATACATCTGCAGCTTCCATGCTGCATCTAGCGGGCTCTCACGCATGTTGCAAAGTATATGAGAAGAGGTGTTTTTCCTGTTGTCATCATAGCACAGTCAAAGGTTGAGACTCAGAGGGGATTAGAGTCTGTGATTAAAAATCTGCATTGGTTTAATTGTGTGGGGCAATAAACCTTCAATTTAACAGCTGAGATGTTCCATTCAACTTTTCACTCCAATGAGAAATATAGTGATTTTGAAAATAAGGCCGTAATACACAGATTTGAATACAAGATTCAGTACAAAGAAAAACATCCAAATGACGTGAGAGTTTGAAGATCAAATGTTGATGCATAGTAGTTTACAAAAGTATTGTCTTTACACTGAGCACTCAAAATATGCATAACTTATTAACGTAATAGTGTCTTGCCCAAGGACATTTCCTGCTACCCTAGGGTGCTCAACTAAAATGTATAATCAAATTTAAAATGTTTAGGATTTGCAGAAATGTTATTAACCCAATACACATCTAACAGAAATACAGAGAGTAACTTTGGTACCAAGGTACAAGAGCACAGTAAGTGAATGGATTATCAAGGGGGAACCTGGCTGTTTCAAGTGTTTATATCCTTTGCCCTTCACTGTGGAATATGAGTAAATTAGTCCAATTAATGGATTAAAGGTCCAAACTGAAATGTGTGATCAGCCTATTTGCGGGAACCGTTGCTCAAAACAAGACCATTGGTTTGAATACAAGAGAAGCCCTAACAAGAGATGAAAAACGGGGAGAGAGGGGGATTGTGGAGGAGGAATCGTCTCATGGGTTGCTTTCTGACACACCAAGTACCATACGAGTGCTTTTGAGGGAGTGATACTAAGGTTGCGTGTGAAGCTCTACATCCTCCTACCTCTTTGTATCCCAGTGCAGCGGAGGGTTTGAGGGGAGGTGCGGGGCGTAGGCAGCTGAGGGACCAGGGCTTGCTGATCTTAGGGGGCTCCAGGGGGCCGCGACTGACACTGCTGAAGCTGCCCAGGTGGGACTGGTGAGAAGGGGTACCAACCATACTCAGCGGCTTGCCTTCTCCAGTCTACGTGGAACACAATCAGGGTACGAAGAAATGGAAGTGTTTAGTGAAAGTTCAGTCTAATGCTTGGTGTTGCAGGGTGTGAATCTATTAAAAGGTTTCTCACACCTCAACATGTTGCAGGGTTCACTTGATAAATCTAAGATGTACTTTCTCCATATCTTTGTAAAAAGGGTGTCTTGACTTTATACAGTGTGTGTGTGTGTGTGTGTGTGTGCGTGTGTGTTTGACCTAACCTTTGAGATGGTGCCCGCAGGGCTCCCTCCTTTGGTAAATGGCTGGAGGTGCTCTAGCCACTCCTGTAACTCCTGGGGGTTACTGCAGAACACTGTGATACGGTCGATCATGCTCCCTGCAGCACATACACACACATACAATTACTTCAGTGCAAGTTACATACAGCTCACTGTCTAATAGTCTACACTCAGCCACCACTGCAACCAGGTCAGCCAACTTAGAGGAGAATACTGGTGTCATTTAGAGTTATAGCCAATTACTACTTTCTACAACTAGTTTACACTTCCCCCAATCATTTTGCAATGCATGCTGTATTTACTTACTTTTTAAAAAATTTATTTAACATTTACTTATCGATGTTTTTAAAATACAAACTTTACGGTGTCAAACCTAGCTTGAAATTAACTGCTGTCCTGGCTGACATGGATGCGACAGTAAAGTTTGTAAGGCGACTTCCATTTCTTCCTGTGGGTGTCAGGTGATTGAAAGTAAGCAGAGCGTAACGTAATAACAAAGGATGTCAGCGATTGGAGAAAAGTTTTGTCTATATTCTATGTTGTCACACGCACGCCCCTCTGGCCTCGCTTATCCAAGAGCCTGAAATATTCTCTGGTCCAATGAAAGGTCTCTGAATGCGCGGACACACAACTCTGGCACAATTAAATAACAATAAAATAGAGAAAACATTTCTAAACCAAAATAAGGCTTCAGGTTTACCGTGATGGATTATCTAGCTCAGGCAATTTTCAAGTCTGTGGATGTTGTTTAATTCATACTATACAAAAATGTATGGCAGCAAATGGCTTCTTCTGAAAACGATCCACGATATCTCCAACTATACTGACTGTGTGCAGACATCACCAGGAATAATGTAATGGAGAGGGGCAACCCAGACGATTGACACAAACGTTAAAAAAATAAACGCTGTTATTATCCTTTTACCGCTCAACAGCACGTCAAATCACACTGTCATAATAACTATATAAGACATGTTTGAAATCATAGCATAGTAATAGTATAGTATTAGAAGAAGAGTAAATAAGAAGCAAGTAAGAGATGGCATGCACGATTCACAGCTGGAGTTTTTTAAGATAATGACAGCACTGCGCACACAGAGGAGGCATATAAGGTAGGGCTGGGCAAAAACATCGATACACCAATACATCGCGATTATAATTTTCCCGATTGTGAATCGATTCTGCAAATCCTAATATCTAATTTGTTTCTTTTTTTTGAAGAAAAAAAAATGTGTTGCATTTTTTTCTTTTTATATATGCTGCGAACATGCAGTTGATGGGGATGTTGCATGTTGGCTGTTAAGCTAAGCTGCTGTTTTGAATGTATGTAGCCCTCTATATTCTTTATTTAATGTTATTATCAGAAGGAAGTTCCTTTAAAGTCCTAAACACAATGTGTTAAAAACAGATATGTATTTTTGTTATGAGATTTGACATTTCATTTCTAACAAAGAGGAATTGGAATATTAAAGTGCATTCTGTATTTGACTCTAAAGTATATCAGATGATACACGGTTTGTATACATTTTCACCTTATAATATAGCAATATATCGATATCGAATCGCCCCATACCAGTATCGAATCGTATTGATATCGAATCGAATTGTATCGTATTGTGACCCATTGTATCGATATCGAATCGTATCGTGAGATCCTTGCCGATACCCAGCCCTAATATAAGGCATTGTTGAAATAACTCCACTACAGCCTGAGCAACTTTTATGGCTCTAAGTAAATGTCAACTCCCAGTTTGCACACAGATTAATGTGCAAAGAAAGGTTAAAGAGCACTGAAATATGCCTAGGATTGGAGCAACAACTGCAAGGGGGAACCATGGGGTGTTGACAACACAGGCCCGCTTGCTGTTCATTGAACTAATGCTTGATCTAGGATCCTTTTATTTCAATGCCATATCTCCACAATATCATCTATCATAAAGCGATGATATGGTAGTACTGGCGACTAGAGGACAGCATTCTTAGGCTCCTTCAGGGCTTCAGATACAAACCTGTGATGTCAAAGGCGTAGTGGGCAGTTTCTGAATCCTCTGCCTGTCTAGTTACTGTGGTGCCTGTCAGAGACAGTCTTCCCTGAAGAGAGAAACAGAGGAATGGAGAGGGAATTAGACACCCTGACATAGGTATAAGATACGTACTATATCTTGTTATCACATTTAAAATGAACATACATACATGTGGCACCTCACCTGATAGATAAAGCCACTCATCCGGGGACTGGCAGAGAGCATTACCAACACATTAGGGAAAAGCATTAGGTAGCGCTCCTCTTTTTCCTGCAAGAGACACAAACAAAGTTTTAGTTCCAAAGTGACCAACTAGTCACCTGAAGGCCATTATTTTTCCATTAACTGTAATAAGCTAGCTGGTTAGACAAAGTTTTTTTAATATCATGAATAGCCATTATTTCCTCATTTGTCAGCAAGGGAACGTTTGCTGCAGCTGAACTTATTGACGATGTTGCCTGTCAGCAGCCAATCATGTGCTAGTGTGAGTTTATGTCCTGCCAATTGATGCAAAACCAACACCAACACCAACAACAACAGAGCTGCGGCCAGCACATTTGAGCTCAAATCAGCAATATTAATATGGCAATGCTGTTGCACGTTAAATTAATGGAAAATAAGATTAAGCCGAAAAATAGAGTTGAAAAACAGCTATGATGAGTGGTGTGGTGGTTGGAAAGTGGGTTGGCAGCAATTAGATAAGGGTGATATCAAAATGTCTTTCTTGGGCTTTCATCCAACCACCAAGGCTGTCGACCCCTACACAGAAACCACACAAGAAAGAGGGGATGGCTTTCTGCTTTACATATGGCCTGACTAGGTTTCCATTTTGACTTTTGAGTCACATTTTTGCATTTGTTCCAAATAATGAATGAGTTTTCAGTGAATTTAAAGTACCATCCGTGCCTTATACTTGCTGAAAAAGAATGATGTATGTGATGTATGTGATGTGAGCAGTGATATATTAAGCACACAGCACTTCAGCTTGAGGCTGACAGGCACAGAATGTTGTGGTCCACATTTCTTCTCTCTGCTTATCTGCATCAACACCAAATGCATTCTCAATCTGGCACAAAAAAAATTATATAGTATATATTTATAAAACAGCAAGCTAGAAAGAGGTGAACAGATGGAGGACTGAGTCAGTTATGTCGGGCTTTGGGCTCCTCTAAGAGTGGGAAAAATACAAGACGTCTTGCAGATTTCGAGAACTGATGAAGGTCTAAGCTGCTGTCCTGGAGACTAAATTTCAAGTTCATAATGCAACAAGAAAATTCCTGAGAAAACTGGTGATACACAATTTTCACTGTGTAATTATGAAAACTGTTGGCACATCTGAGTGCTAGTCTTCGTCAGGCCAGATAGAAAAATGCACACTATGATTTTGACGATGGCTCCAATTAAGCGGTCCCACGCACTTTTAAAAGACGGGAAAAGAAGCACATGGAAGTCCTCCTCACAGCCTTCCCAGGGCACACTAATGTTGCACATTTTGTGCTAATGTGCAATAAGTCTTGGAATGCTTTTTCCTTCTACGATGCCTATCTATCTTCTTCGACCGACTGTTACCCTAAGGAACTTAATCTACAGTTTACATCACTAAATCCTAACAATTAGTTGAAGAAATGAAAATTGACTTTAGATCTGGTCATCCTGGGCCACATTCCTACCCCACCTCCAACCTGATTGACCCACCTCTTCCTACTTCCCATGTACCTGTCATTCCACTGGCCGTCTCCTCACTAAGTCTCTTACCTCATTGGCCCCATTTTTCATGTTGACCTGGGACATGTAGATCACATGACCCAGGCTCTTCATGCTGTCTCCCTCCCAGCCCCTCACTGGTTCTGACAAGATCTGGAGCTCCAGGTTCTTACGCTTCCGCAGGTCCTGGCACTGCGTCTGAGCACACACACAATAGACACACACACACACACACACACACACACACACACACACACTTGATATTCGACTCTTCACCAATGGACATTTAAGACCTCCAAATAATCCTTTGAGCCAGTTTTCATTCATCTAGAGTATAACACAGCATTCCATCAGATATAATGCACTGCATTACATTGGTAACAAACTATTTTGACACCTAAATGAATACAATCAATTAATAAAAAAGATAAAAGAACTGTTTCATTATCATGAATTGAAACAGCTTAAATACAGAGAACCACTTTATACAAATAACATCAGTTTTTAGATTTCTGGATTTGAAGAGTTTCATTCCAAACTGAGAAACATCTACTCTTAAAAAACTGTTGCTTGCTTCGTGCTAAAATTGACTATGGAATATTACTGAATTTATTTGCTGCATTTGCTGAACAGTATGATCTGTTGTATTTTAGGGAACCATTCATTTACAGACAGGTATAAATTATTTTTTAAACATGCTTCTCAGAGGTACATGAGGAAACCTGTGTGTTAGCAGGGGCCAGGTAGGGGCTCTCCCTGTTCACACAGGAAAGATGACAATGCAACATGTATCATTTTCCACCACACGCTGTACCAAGAGAACCATGGTGCACTGCAGAAACGTTAAAAGGAGCTACCATTTGTGAAGCGCCTGCCCACACACATGGACACACGCACAGAAAGAAAGAGATTTGCATATTTCAGTAGTCAGTATTGTGATTAGGGCTGCAACTAACGATTATTTTCATTATCGATTAATCTATCAATTCTTTTTTCGATTAATCGATTAATCATTTAGTCTATAAAATGTCTCAAATAATGACAAATGCCCATCACAAGTTACCAGAGTCTTAAAATAGCTTAATTAGTCTGACCAGCAGCCACGAAAAAAAACAAAGTATTCATTTTATAATTATATGAAATGGAAAAAAGCAAGCAAATCTTAGCATTTATGAAGCCTTAATCAACAAATGTTTGTTATTTTTACTTGATAAATGACTAAAACGATTGATCGATTATCAAAATTCGAATCGATTAATTTTCTGTCGATCGACTAATCGATTAATCGACTAATCGTTTCAGCACTAATTGTGATTTAAATTGTTTTCCCTTTAATTTACTATGCAGCCCTACTCAGGAGACGTGCGAGTCACGCCATCTCCTCTCACTAGGAACTCCGAGCTCTACTGTGGAAATTGTGTCTCAGAGTGATGTTCAACCTGGTACAGTGTGGTTGCTCGTGTCTAATCCAGCTCTTCTAGGCTGCCATTTCAGTTCACACCCACTGTAGGAACAACACGATCACCAAAGATGCAGCAGAGAAAGCTTAGATATTTTCATGAGAGTTTTTCCATCTGAGCTGCCCAACAGTACCATAATTATTAAGTGCTATGTCACACGGTCACTTGTGTGTTACACACATATAGCCTTTGTGTTATATCATAAAAACTCGATATATAAACGTACTACTCACACTTCAGACTGGACTATGTTGAGGGTCTTTGTCAGTTAATTACGCTCCAAATATTTAAGAGCATTCCTGAACACATCTTTCCACAGGATAGTATAAATTTGCTATCAAAATCTACTGAAGTCACCTTCTCATCTTTCACACAGAAAAGGCAATCTATCGGAAATTGTTGGGGAAAATCGACAGGAAATCCAGAGGATTTACGATCCGATAATTGAGAATTGACATTACACACTTAGAGATTATTGAATTCAAGCTTGTTATGTGCTGATGAGGTGAGAGTGCCTAATCCCTTGTGGAGATGAACAAAGATGGTATGGTCTGTGGGTCAGCATGCAGAACCAGACTTACCACTAGGCTCTTGCATGCTGCCGTCGCCTTCACAATGTCACCATAGTCCGGGTGGGCCTCCTGTGGCGGACATAAACAACACATCAGTTCATCTTATACATGGGGTAGCCTAAATCCAGCCTGTATCCTCTTAAATGTTATAAAATGAAATGTATGTGTGTACAGATACATAGACAGAGATATATAGAGCGAAAGTAAGAGACAGAAAAGAGATAGATAGGAAGAGATACACTGGATTTCAAGTCTACACACCCTTTTCATTTTTATAGTTTTCATTGCCTTGAGGCCTGAAATGAAAACCCATTAAATCTGACTTTTTAGCTTTCTGTTTTAATACATTGTCAGAAACTAGTGGACACATCTTGATTTTGCTGGTTACTATATCCAAAGTGGAAAAAAGTCTGATTTAATTACTTTTCATTTCAGGCCTGAAGTCAATAAAAATGAAATATTTGAAAGGGCGTGTAGACTTTTGATATTCACGGTAGCTACAGACAGACAGATAGTTTTTCTATATATTTTTAGGCGCTTCCTCCTCTACCTCCACGTGTCTCTCCAGCTCCTGCAGCAGAGTGGGGTACTTGTCCAGCCTCATGAAGGGCTTACTGAGACTGGTGGTCAGGGTCAGGATCCCTGGAGCACTGGCTCCCTGGCTCTCCATGAACTTGTCTAGTTCCTCACTGTTAAAAACACACACAAACAACACTTTGTACTTGCAATGTAGTGTAATGTGATGCTCTAATGATTCCTGTAGGGGGATCTCCGGTGAGGGACAAACCGCAGGGTCCGCTACAGAGCAGCACCCCCGGAGCTGGAGGGGATTCGGTTTTTGTTCAAGGACACTCCAGCAGGGTGGATTCTTGCCAACACAAGGACCTGATGGTCCCTTTAACCAGCAGTGTTGTCACAATACCAGAAATGTCAATACTACTTCAATACCATTGTTAAAGACTGAATTCAAGTTTTAATTCCACTTCAACAAATAGTTAAAAGAAGGAGGAGGATTTGAATAGACTTTTTGATTTTTAATATAGACAGAGCTGCAGTCTGGTTCTAACCCCAAAACTTGAAAGCAGTCCTCATAAGAAACCACTTTTCCAGGGTTACCATTCATTTGCCATTATTGTGGAGACCTTTGGACACTACAATATGGTGAAAACATAGATCAAACATGTGTGGTGCATGTGAGAAAGCACCATAAGCAACTGTAACGGTGTGCACAATGTTTAAGCTGCAGAACAAGTGAGGTCATTAACTTGATTTTGTAATTTTGCATTCAATTCCAACATAACTGGGTTAACTGTAAATAGGCCCAAATCCTTTCTAAATAATAACATTCATGGGTTTCTATGATCCAAAATTTCAGTCATACCTGTTAGTCATAGTTAGCTGCACTAACAGATAATGTTTGGGAAATGTGAATGTCATGAAAAAGGTTCCTGCAACTGAAATGCAAATGTGTTTCTGTGAAAAAGTGCCTCGCTTGCCTGTCAACATAACCACAACTATAGATATCCTGTCAAAAGTCAGCTTCCTGTGTGTGTAATTCAGTTTAAGCTGCAGCTCACTGTTTACCACCTAACAAACTACCTCTACAACACTATTTGACAAAGCATCATTTAAATGGCACAAGAGCCGTTACGCTATTTCACCGTGACCGTGACCTTTGCATTGCAGAGTTCATAACAGCAGTTCCCACTGGAGAGAATGAGGCGCTTTATTACCAATTACAGTGAAGAACCCTCTCCACACTCGAGGACTGTCTCTCTGCTCATTGTACCCGCTAAAACACAGCTTAGCTTCCTGGTAATTTATAGAGAGAGCCTGACACCTAGTGGCTCTAAGCTGAACTACAACTCGTATCCGCAACAAACATTACCACAGTACATGAAATCCCACAGCAATGACCTATTGAAACTTTCCTCAGATATATAATACAAATGACTACGAATGGAATTAGAGAATTAAGCTAATATATGGCAAAGTCTAAGTCTGAGCTGATATATGGCAAAGCACAACGAGACTATTTGATAATTCCATCATTTAACTATAGACAGGTTATCATAATGTTTGAAGTCTATCGTTTCTGTTGCGGGAAAATCTTGTTAACTAGTAAGAATGTAACTATAACCGAATTTGTATGTGTTCCTTTACAGGTTAAACAAGTTTCATCACCACATGGCCCATGAAACCCATTCAAAAGCCATTACAGTGAAATTCTTTCAAAATGCAATGTCAACCTGAAAATAAATCTGTTTATCTAAAAGTTTACATTACACAGTTGTATAGCGCTGCGGTTGGATGATATTGGCATTAATCATCTCAGATGACCTTTGGAATTCAACAGTAAGACCTATCTTTGTGTTGTTTTGTATACAAGGGCTGACCTGTGGTCAGTGAGGATGCAGACAGCTGAAGGGTGGCTGGAGCAGTAGGCCAGGTACAGAGTCTTGATCTGACTCATCAGGTTCAGGTAGCAGCCTGCCACTCGCTGCTGGCCCTCTGGGACTCTGGAACATAGCCAGTCAGAGAGAGAGACAGAGACAAGGTCAAAGAGGTGGGGAGAGAGTGAAGTAAGAAGGAAAGGGCGGAGCGGGGACGAGAGAGAGATACAGAGAGAGACAAAGAGAAAAGTTGTAAGAATCACATACTTGGAATAATGTCCCCTAGTTTAAATGCTGTTATTATGGGTGTGTGCAAATTTCATCCAGTCAAATGTCCGACTTTATAAGACCTTTTTAACGGCAGGAAGAATGACATACAAGACCATTCTCGCAAAAGAATGTGAAAATGAAAACAACTGTAGACCTAGCAGAATATAGGTCTGCCTCTAAGACCTCTAAAACTGAATTTAAGACCTACATTTCTTTATTTAACTGTATTCAAGACCTTTTAATGCCTCAAGTTTACATGATATGATTTAAGACATTTTAAGACTTTTTAAAGGACCTGCAGACACCCTGATAATCTTTTACACAACGACCACAAGGGGGCATACACTGTGGTCCTCACCTCCATTGCTCCATTGTACAGGATGTAACAGTAACAACAACTTAGGTGGACAGTTTGGAACGGTATTGATTAAACTACAAAGTTATGCAAATTCATAGAGGTGCAGGTCCAGCATGACTTACTTGGTGCATTCCTCCAAAGCCACACACAGGCCCTGCTGGAAGGTGAGGATCTCCTCCAGGTTCCCACACAGGCAAGCGCTGTCTGCACTGCTCAGCCTGAATATACACATTAACATGAGTTGAGACAACACTGATTACCAGCTGCAGTGCAAGTTGTCCTTATTTAATAAAGTAGAGATATCCACTATTTGAAATAAGTGACGCCTACTCCTACAACATGAGAGATGAAATGGAATTGAGCATGACAGTAAAGCATTATCATGGATTACAATTAAAGTTGAGTCATCGCAAGACCTTTGCCCACATATTATTATGTTTTTGAGTATGGAGTATTGAAATACTGACTAATGAATTTGATTTGGCAAAAACATTCCACATGGATATACAGTATAGTGTTTAGGCATGAAACCCTTCAAATACAAGAAGATTGGATCAGCTAATTATCCACATGCCACTATGCATGTATGTGATGTCTTCTGCTGCTGTGTATGCGATTTGCCTATTAATGGCTCAGTCTCTCCTCCTTGTCGTCAATCTTACTTGTCGCTGGCTTGCAGGGGTCGTAGGTAACAACTCAGCACCGTCTGTAATTCTTTGACAAACTCCCGCTCATGTTCCAAGATGTCCTGTACCACCTGAAAAAACAACCAGCAACGGCATACAAAAAAGCATAGCGTCAGCGTCCAGTAAAACCTAGCATCTCCAAAAAGTTAACTTTGCAGGAAAAACTGGTTGACATTCCCACTGATGACAAAATTACTTTTGTTTAAGATCGCAATGCATTGTCAATACTTTGGTTATGTTAAGTTTAGTTCAACTTTATGCAAAATGCCCACTCACCACACTGTAGTAGTTCTTGGTCAGTTGAGTTCCTTTAGGAGACACTGGCTTCTCTGTAGGAGAGATGAGGAACAAAGATTAGAGTGTGCCTTTGACCAAATCATGATCATTAAAAACAAAAAACACATTTATATCAAATATCCAGGCACTATGAGATTTGATGGCTATCTACTGTTATAAAGGAAACCTAAAATAAACTAACATCAATTCAATATTTCAGACTCAAAATCACTTTTTCATATAAAACAATTTCAACCAGACAATCCAGCAAAGAGCAAAAGTTTTGAGTGCAGTGATTACACCAACAAGTGTGTAGGCCTTAGAGGTCAATTTGGGATTAGCAATTTCCAAATTGCAAAAGGATGCATTTTATTCTTAGAGGGAAAGGTGTTTCAGACAGCTTCCTTAATAATGTATCTGGCACTATGCAGAATCCACAGCCTCCACAGATCAAGTTACATGACAGAGAAATTTATTTTACCAAATCCTTAGCATGTGTTTATTAAGTGTTTATCAAGTGTTGGAAGTGTTTTTCATCAATGTCGTGCAGTCCTACTCACCGCAGGGCTTGATCTCGCGGACGTAGTTGCTGGGGAACCAGCCCGTCTTGCCGTTGAGTGTGCCCTCCCACCAGCCTCCCTCCTCCTGCCGCGTCACATGAATCAGTTCGCCTTTACAGAATGACAGCTCGTCTTCATTGTTCTGCTTGAAGTTGAAGCGCGCCTTCACCATCAGCGGCCCACCCCCGCCGTTCTCAGACATCTCCTGTTAGAGTGGATGGAGTGGGGCTGTTTTCAGTTAGTGACAGCAACATGAACAGCGACAGATCTCACAGGGTGTATCAGCAAGGATGTATGTGGGTATATACAGTGCCATGTTTGACTCTCTGTATTTTAGCAAATTGTTCACACTGAATTTGGCCATGTTTTTTTATGGGTTGTAGTAGTTTATAGAGGAAGTCAGAGGAAAAGAATGACACCAGTTTGGTGCTTCTCTTATGTGTTTGGTGTACAAGGTAATTAAACATGCAAACTTCAGGGGTAAAAATGAAATCCTGCCTCCCTCTACAAACTACTACAACCCACTTTAATCAATACACAGGATATGATATTACTATCCCTTGTGCCATAATCCAAGGTGAGCATTCATATAGAGGCCCAATTCAGAGTTTAAAAGAACACAAAAAGATCTTTTTTCCAAGTATGTAATGTGAGTGAGCGAGAGACAGAAACAGACAGACAGAACATGTAGATGTGTGAGAGAGACCATACCGCTGGTTTGGATTGTCTACGCAGAGAGCCTTTGGATTTGGCAGAGGAGAGTGTGTGTGACGAGGGGGAATGACTAGGACTGGGAGCACCGGACTGCGGACATGACCTCTCAGCACCACAGTCTACGGACACACACACAGGGAAAACGTACATGAGTGTAACGGTCTCTGATATTTCAGACATTACAGTGATGTTTGGACTAATGTTTCTCT